>ONZK01004064.1:55070-66527 GCA_900322385.1 Pharnaceum exiguum
CAACCAACTTATTGAAACTTCTTGTTGGTCAATGAATTTATCCTGCTTTCTTGTTCTTGGCTCTATGGCATGTGAATATGTGATGATTCGCAATAATTATCAGATACCTAGAATTTCGTTAATGGTTCCAGTGTATATTCTGACATTGGGTATTATAGCTGAATATCGGATGTGCATTTCAGTTTGTTCGCCTACTCCTATATTCTGGTGAGCAGTTACGTTGTGCACTTGGAGTCAATATCCATCTTCAGGTTCCTCGCAGCTTTGTTCCAATCAATTGTCACGGCAGCTTGTGCCAGCTTCATAGTCAGCGGATTTTTGATCCCTAGATGCGAGCAGATAGATGATATACCTTATTACACTGTGTCACTGTGTTTTCAGCGGATTTACCCACGTATATTCTTGCTTGCAACTTCTATTCAAGGCTTGCTTATATGGGGATTTTGGGCCGCCCCACTAACGTATGGGGAGATGGGTCTCTCAGTTAACGAATTTGACGCTCCAAGATAGCAGAAGGTAAGAAATTCTCAGTACTTTAAAGGCAATATAAGCAAGATGAAGTTCTCTAAAGAAGGATGGTCATTAGAATTTTTCCTTTGACGAACAGCCATGTCCTGGACAATTTTCAGGCAAGCCTTTGAGTCCTTTCTCCTGCATACACGAAAAGAGTTCTTGGGCATGGGTACTGAACTCAATCTGAAAGACACCGTGACACACTCAGATGGCTATTACTGTTTTTCAGAAGTCAGAACCTAACTCGAAACTGATCAACAGTATTCTCACCTTTTCTCCTCTGGGTGTCTGCATAAGTGCATATCCAGTATGATCTTACTTGATGAACTTTTGTTTGGGGATGATGATGCGCTGGACTGACGGTTGTTTTGGTTAGCAGTTTGGCAACGATACTTTCTCTATGGAAGTTGTGATTTTGTGTTGGGTGTAGCTTGAAATGGGGGTGCTTGGAAACTGGAATCACTGAATGAAAAAAGCACATTCCTGCAAAGGTGTCACTATCTGTTCAACCGATGGTTTCTATGTTAGTTCACTAGAACTACAGTAGTCAACCACCAGAAGTCTGTACAAAGGCTACGCCTATTTTGTAGGGGAGTTGAATCAGTTGATGGAAATGACTGCATAAAGAGGTTTGATTGGCTGCCCTGTGAAGAACCTAATGACTTACTACCTTCATGGCTTTGAGCCTTTGAGATATGGAAACCAGTGAATGTAGTCTTTTCTCTGGTTCTATGGCACTGATACAATGGAATCCAGTAACTAGGGAACAGCGAGGGCCATCAGATAGAAGAAGTGTTTTCACTTGTGGGTTTAGCTTGGATGGCAATACCAATGTTTTCAAAAATTAAAAGCTATGCAACTAAGAGTTGCAGCTTCCGGCATGGTTAAAGAGTGTTGTATCTCTACAATGTCCAAAATGCCTTTGGAGCAACCTTGTGGATTTTGATCATATCCTGTGCAGAATAGAGAGGAAAACTGAGTGAAGGCATATGGTTTATCTTCAGGGGCGTCATTGGCTTAGTCCTCTATCAGACTTTACATTCATAGTCCTGGCCCCTGACTTGTTCTGCGAGGTATTTGGGTCAAGAAATTTCCCAACGGTGAGCGATTACAAATGTGCTACTGCTATGATTGAGACAGGACAACTGTACAAGGTTGTTAGGCTGTAGAACTGTAGTCGATTCTCAAGCAACAGAATTTTGGTTACACATCTCGTTTTGATGTATGGTGTGACAGAATCATGGAGGGTTTAATACCAAAGTGAATCTAGCATATGGATTTTCGGGTCATTGTTTGGTTACATGCTGAAGAAGACCTTTGCTGGTATGTTTCATATGATTTTCACTACAAGGATTATGAACGATATGGTGTTTAGGATTATTTGCTTGGCTAGTCATTTCTCTTGTTGAAACTTAGATGACTGCTAGGTTTTGTCATAGAAATACCTTTTTTTAAGCAGTTAGCTAGTCTGTTTGCCTTAATTGTCAATATCTTAGTTATAAGATATCTGCTGCTATCAGTCTGATCACAATGAATATGGTTCTCTTTGAAGTACTACAGAATACTTTGATGAATCGTGAATAAATGAAAAGTAGAGTGTCACTTAATGTTTTTTTTAGGATAGACATGGTTCATAATATGATCTTGCTACATTAACAATCATTTCGATCTCTGTTCCCAGTCACTAATGTGTATTTTAAGCAACTGTCATCTGATCCCTGTACAATCCTAGAGTACTGAACAGATATCACAACTCAGAATGCTTACAGACTCTCAATATTTGATTGTTATAGCGTATGTTATCTTTTCCTGTCACTAGAGACAAATCAGACAATGATTTGACATCAACCTATTGTGTTCCACAGGTACAATTACTTTATTTTTGAATCCAGCAAGGAGACTTGAGACAGGGTCAGTGAAACCGTAAATGACTATGTGTGTACTGACGAGGATGGCTGGGTTACAGCTTGTATTAAGCTGCATTTGTAAGGACGAAGTTTGACATTTCCAGGTATTTGGATCAGAAAGTTTTCATGCTTCCAAAGATTATAAAATGCGTTGCCACCACTGATGGGACTTTACGTAGGTGTTAGGTTTGTTAGTTCTCAAACTACAGAAAGATAGTAGAACTCATTACTCATCGTCGTTTGATGTTAGGTGATGAAAGAGTATGGCCTGAGAGAGTCATGGACAATCTTATAAGTTATACCACCTGACACTTGTTTTTGCGTGTTTGCTATCATATCAGACATCTTGTGTTCTTGTTTTTGCTATCATTTAAGTTATGTTAGTCTGTTTATGCACCTTTCATAGTGAGCATATCTACTTAATTTGGATATACTGGCATACTGCTATCAGAAAAAGAATTGGTTTCTTCCTACACCCCTACTACAGGCAGCTGATGGCGCATATGTCAAACCGAACTGCGGCCTCCAGGTGAAACCCCTGAGTTTTGATTAATGTATGCATCACTATTCTGTCAGAGTTAACGAAAAAACATGTGTTTATTTTCTTTGCTGTCATCTCAGAATGAACTGGAGAAACCAACTAACATCATTCCATTATTCTTCAACGCTCCACTGACGTGCAATCAATTTTAGATTTATGGTTAGGGTCAGAGAATGACTGTCGTCTGTATGTTTTCACTGCAAATGCAAAGGGCTGTAAGCCTGTAACCTGCCGTCTCTAATACAGACACCACCTATACACGATATCTACGCCACTGGAATCTGAAACATGGTCCAAAAGGCAAACAGAAGCATAAACTTGTATACCTTTGGCAAGCAACAATTTTAACCAAATGGACTTTCAATGAAGGGAGAACTGTAAAGAACAGAGAAACATCCTTTGATGATCAAATTTTGGCGATAAAAGAGAAAGAAAAGTTGCCACTTCCGTTCTGACACTCGTTCATAATGAGAGAATTAGCTACACACAATGCAAAAATAAACTCAGACTTGGCTGATACTTGGTAGTTAGCTGACTCTCCCCTTCTCCGGACCACGAAAGATCAGGGCACTGTTATTCTGTTAACAAGCAACATTTTTTTACTTTTGTAGGGCATGGTGGCTTGTGAGTGCCACAAAGCCAGGACGCAGAAAGCCTAAACGCATGAGTCCTTCCAGAAATTCAGTTATCGTCCCATAAGTAAAAAAGGATAATATGTAGTTGAAACAACAGAATGTTTGTAAAATGCAACCAAGAACAGAATTTGATAGGGATTAGAAATAGCTAGTACTCTTTCCATCATCATAAAGAAGGGGAAAGTTTGAAGGACATCACTGGAATAAATGAACACAGCGTTTGACAGCCAAACTAAAAATTGTAAGAAGAAAGATTGTGAGGAAAACGACATACAATCTAGCAAAAAGCAGAACAAGAACTTTATTTTGCCTTCTTCCCCACAAGGCCACAATTCCACAAATGCATTCAAGTCTCAGAATTCAGAACTTCTAATTAATACCATCCCTGATTAGATCAGTAGACCTCTTAGTGGCTGGCACCCGTCTTTGTTGTTCATCTCTAGTATTTCTCACCATTGTCCTAAAGAAGCTCTGTACAATATTGAGCTTCTTCGCTTTCTCCCCTTGGTACCATCTCCCATGCGGTATCTTGTATTCCTCCAAGATAATCTTGGCCTGTTTCAGAAGACGAGGGAAGTATGGAGCAGAAATGGGACACAGATCAGATATAGGGACTGACTCAAATGTGTCAATTGGCAACAAGGGATTCACTTGCCCCTTGCAGTAGACTTTCAAAGGGCCAGATGCTATTTGAGCAGCTAAACCAGCTTTCTCAAATGACAAGTAGGCCTCAACAGCTTCCGCATGATCTATATAATTCATAATGCTTGTAGATTCCACGGTCTCTAAAGCAGTCTTAATCAAACTTGGTGAAGAGAACCACATCAGATGTTTCTTCAAAACTTCCTGCTCAACATTAAGTTCTCCAAGTGTGACCACCTTACAAAAATCCTCTAATGCTGTAGTCCTCGTAATGCAATTAACCAAATCCTTGAGTCGGCTTTTAGGTATAGAAGACGGTAGACCATGCTCAACACGGAGTGATTTGAGCAATCTCTGAGTATCCTTTGAATCTCCCTGGGCCACTGCATGCAACACAGCCATCATCATAGGCTTTGCCAATGTTCTCCAATGGTCTATGGCTTGCTGTGTTACTAAAGATTGAGGTTTTACATCAGGGGTTATGAAGGGCTGATCAGAAGTAATCGGAATAGCCTTATAATCTATAGAGAGTGACACAAAAATAACGGCAAAGGCTACATCACCGAGACACTCTTCATCCCACCTATTGTCATGAATACAGGCTCTTATTGCAGCCACATTAAGCTCATAATTCTTAGCGGTGAACCTGTTTAGACCTTTAAGGTCTTGATTAGAACGGAGGGACAGACGGTGCAACCCCATGAACGAGGACATATCATATTCAGAATCAACTAGATCACCTTGTATAGCATCTTGGTAAGATATGCCTGCAAGTTTTTTTTCCATTATTGATTTGGGGTAGCCAAACGTCAAATGCAAACCGGTAGAAAAACAGAATGATTATATAAAAAGGTAGGAATAAGCAAATGGAAAAGCTGATTATATACTTCGAAGAGAGATCGAAGTGACCAAGTATATATAGATACCAACATTATGTAAGTCCTGCCTGTTGAAATCCGATCGAACCAATGCCCAGGAAACTAGAAACACTTCAAGAAATTAAATCAACTACCCTAGAATAATGTCACTAATGCGGTAGTCATTTCCTATGTATTTGGAAATCGAATTTTCCTTTGCATCACAGAAAACTTTCAAAACAATAAATTCAAGAACGATGGTCGATACAGTTTGATCACTAGAGACTTTTGACTGCCTTGGAAAACATTGAATCCGGTCAAAACTATGCATTTATTCATGCAAGTTTGTGTCTTATTCGATCGTCCCAACAAGTGTGTTTGAAACTTTGACTGCCATCCTTCAACTTGTTCAGTATAAAGAAAATTCTACCACTGCGTTAATGATTTTTTCATGATCAGTTTAACAAAATAGCTTAGAGAACTGCCTTAACGATTTTTTCATGAAAAAGGTATCTGATGAAGCTATCAGGCGCTACTTCAAAGGAGAGTGCTAGAGTGAATTCGGGTCAAAAACCCGGTAGTAGCACCCTCCCTTATCTCTCTAAAGTTAACAAAGAGATTATAATAATTTTACAGAGAGGTAGACACATAAATTTGGTGGGTCGTTGACCCGGAGAGTCACCCAATCTTTTTCGTACTTCAAAAGCATCACCCATTAGTCAACAGTTACAGCTTATGCAACGAGGCAGCTGTTTTTCTCGAAACCCCAAATTCTTGGAGGCCGAGGATGACTGCACAAAGGCCCTGGAGTTCAGGAGTTGGATGAGCAGTACATGAATGCATATGGAAGTCGTGCAAAGGCAAGAAAAGCTAGAGTTTGGAAAGCTTGTATATGCCAAGGAAAATGCAGAGGTCACGTTGAAGTATATATGACCCCAAGGGCGCTGATATTGCCAAGGCAGTCAAATATGCTGCCAAGGCAAGTTAATGTATATGGACAAAACTGCCCTTGGCAATAATAGCTTGAAACAATTGTCAGTGTCACCCAATTTTCTCCTCCCCAACGAAAGATTTTTTTTAGAAACTCCAGTACTCAACTCTCGATTATTGCTTTGAGAATATATCAAATGATCACCAAGCAAACGAGTACCAGTTACAACTCTTACAAGTCACAACACCTTCAAAAAGAAAAACTAAAAAGTAGAAGTTACAACTCAATAATTAGCCACGAACAAAAATCAATTAAATATTTACTGTACCATCTTAAGTAGTTTATCTTTGATTTTGATAATACCATTCAATCATTGCTAGTTCTTGATAGCCAGCAAATAGCAAAATACCCAGAAAAATGGTCTTTAAGAGCAAACTTCATGAGAAACCCAAATAATTACAGCAACTTGATTCCAGAAAAGTCATTTTGGGCCTTCATTTTTCTTTCTTACTCTTGACCTTAAACTCCCATAATCAATGGTAACCCATTATAACTTAATCTAGATCAAAACTTGAGACATCCACCTTAACTATCAATTGATTTTTGTTATAAAATGCCGACCATTACATCGAACGAATGAATAGATTATAGGAGTTATAGGAGCCATTTGAGTATTTGCAAGTGTTGCTAACATCCATTAAATTATTTAGGTTTGAGTTTGAGTCTTGTAATGGCAAGAAGTGAAGATGACGATTGTTAAGATTTTTTTCCCTGTCAGTGTAGTTATACAAGGATAGTATTGTCCAGGTGCACTAATTTGCCTTGGCAACATAATCAAGTGCCTTGGCAATAGCAACACCCGGAGCATTGTGACGAAATTAGTCCTTGCTAAATCTGGAGGAACAATATGCCTGGTGCTAGAGTAGTACGGACTACGGAATATATTTAGGTATTCCTGTGCTCATAATGATCCCATAACTACAGTTAGTTAGCAGAAATCCCACAAGAGTTATGTGAAACTGCTCTCTGTTTTCTAAACAAAGTGTAGACATCAATGTTTTGATAATATTTAGTGTCATTAATTATTAGGGTAGGAAATATAATAATTTAGGGATAATATTATCTCTAAAATATTCTTAACTTATTTTCCAAACTAGCTTAGGGCTATAAATAGGAGACTAGGTTAGGGTTTTAATTAGAGTGCAAGGTGTGCAGAACAAGTCACATAGGCCCCTGTCACCTCAGATGGAGCAAGCCGCCATGGCACCATCTCAATACCAAGTTTTTATTGCTTAACTGTACATCGATAATTAATCACCTTGTAACCTTCAAAGTAGGCAATAATTATAATTCAATTTTAAAAATAATTTTATAATTTATAAGGAAACAATTTCTTTAGGCCACCCAATCGTACTTGCATGTACCCAAATTTTAAAATTTCCTAAATTTTACCCCAAAAATCAAATTCAATCATTACCCCACCTCATTTCAGCGTCTCTACACTCAGGTTTGGTACCAATCGACCGGCCTTTGTTCTCTTATGTTCAACATTTCTTACATATCAATTTCGGAATTCTGAAATTCAATTGTATATCCTTTCACGGCTTTCACGAATTGGCTGTTCTATGGTTGTGATAGCTCGCTTAACCGTACCACTTTTTCCCTCACAATTTAGGCTACACCGTACTACAGTATCATTCTCCTTTTTCCTTTTTCTTTTTGTCTCCATTAACTTGAGGGTCAAGTGCTTTTATGTGAGAGAGAAGAGGCTATTTTTTTTAATCAGAAAAATAAAAAAGCCCCCTACCCCCTTGACAATGCAATTCACTTGACCCAAGTTAATGGAGAAGATCCTGCTTTCTTTTTTGGCGTTTTGGGTCAGCTGTAAATAGATATAATCATATAATCATGCATTTCATTCATGCTCTATGGACTATGTTATACTACTAACTTATAAGTTCGTTGTGTGATGCCGCTTGAAGGCGATTTGTCCAGTTCGCCCGGGCCCGTTCAAGTGAAGCTTATTAGACTACAATGCTATTGACCTATTGTACTGCGTCATTAAGTCACATGAAACTGACGGAGGAACTAATTGATCAGTCATCAGTCGCCAAATAATTAAATATACGGTGAATTACGAGTATGCTACAGATGAATTAAACCCAAAAGTATAAAAGTTTAAGCCAAGAGAAAACAGCTATTTTTCCAAACTTAACCAGGGAAATGATTAAATAAAGAAGGTTACCAAATACATTTCACGGTCCGTAAGCTGCGAACACACTAAAATAGTGGGTAATATAGTCTACCACATTACAACTTGATGATATATCAATCGATCAAGCTAAGTCACAAACATGCCACTACTAATTATTTAGTCTAAACCACACAATGTTGTTACATTATTCTGTGGCACCTCCACGATACTAATGTAGATCGATCAGATACTTAAAAGTAATAGGCTAATAGCTAGCTGGGATTGCTGGACGACATCGGTCTCTTGAAGATCATCAAATAACAAATTCGCACGATAAAACAAAGCAACGACACCAGAATAGTTGCAATAACCAAAGAGATCATAAGGACCATTACCTTGTCCATGATAATTATTCAAGGGAAATTAAAAGATGAACAAAAGATTGGAATAGCAAATAGAATAATCAAGTTTCTTTGTTTTTGTTGGATGTTGCTACGTACGCTGTAGAGAAACGTGCTATATATGTTGCTATGGTGTGAAGTGTGTGTACATTTAGAGGATGCTAATAAGGAGAAGAATTTATAGGGAGTTCTAAGAGATTGCATGTGAATTACGTGGTTGTTATGACATGACCGTTCATATAGAGCATGCAAAATAATTGTATGGTGAAGTTGCTGAAAGTCTGAAACATTTTTATTTGTGATACACGTATAGAACGAATATGGTCTGAAGTAGACATATCTATGGAACCTATCATGTAACTTTATCAGAATATCAGGGCGACTTGCATTGGGGTTGTGTCACCTCTTACTGGCCAAAAATATGTTTATACATTATCAGTAAATAAGTTTTCTGCGCAGCCATAAACAATTTCGTAATCAATTTTGCTAAAGGTCACAACATTTAGACAATAAAAATTGTCTAAACATGACATTCTTTCTAATTAAGAAAAATTAGAAGGACTTGTTTAATAAAAAAACTGAAGTATGAGGTTGTTACGATAAAAACTGAAAAAATAACTCCATATATTACTCTATTGTTAATTATTTCCATAAATTGCTCTCCATACATATGTGAATGATGAGTCACGTGCGTCCTCATATGATATTAGTTCACTTCTTCTTTTTCTTTTTACATAATTCTAAGTCAATAATTTTTATCAGTGATACTCGGATGATATCCCTCAGATGATATCCCATCAAAGTCACTAGAACTGAAATAACTAAAGGCACCGCAATAACTAACGCCTACTCTGTCAACCCACCGAAATAGCTAATGTTAATTATTTTGTAGTAAAATTTGTGTCTTAAAAGCTAACAAAATCTTTATATTTTGTAGTAAAATTTAGGAATACCATGGTGAAATAATTTTAAGTACATATTAAAATCGAGTGTTTAAAAAGTAAAACTTGATATTGCTATAACTAATTTATGCCATAGTAAAAGGAAAAAAATTTGTGTGGACTCGTTTCATATATGAGACTGGGTATTAATGACTACTCGACTACACGATAATGACCCTCGACTAAATAATAATGACCTCTCTCATCTAGTATCATATATAAAATGGGTTCACACAGATTTTTCTCATAGTAAAATATTTTGTAATGTGTGGTGAAAGTGATGCATACAAATATACAACAACAACAATCGAGTGTATCCCCATTAGATGGGGGTACTCGGGTCGGGATGTACGCAACCATACCCCTGTTTAAGAAAACAGAGAGGTTGTTTCAGAGATTGACCCATTACTGCATTGAAATACTCACTTCCAACAATTTCACCAAAATAAGAAGTGCTGAAAGGTTTTCATAGCCATTTTGTTGTAGTCCATAATCACCTAAAGTTGAAAGATATAAGATAAATCTTTCAACTTAATAGGCCCTGGACCTATTGAGTGCATACAAATATACAATAGTAAAATAGTCTTGAATGCTTAATAAAATCGAGTATTTAAAAAGTAAAATATGGGGTAAATAAAAGGCAAATTGATGGGAATAATCTCTACTTCGAACGATTATCCCAAAATGATTCCTACTTCAAAAGTTGTTGTGAATAATCCATACTTGGACCTTTCACCTTTGTAGCCGAAAAGGATCTGATGAAGGTTTCCAATGGTGTTTTTGGAAAATAAAACATTGTTAGGTTTCAAATTTTATTTTGATTGTGAAATACATCAATTCTGATTTATTAATGTATAGCCAAAGTTTTAATTTTACATTGTGACATAATTTAAAATTATTTTTGAATCGTTCCGCGCTATAGGGTTGAAGTAGGAATTAATTTTAGCAATTTTTGAAGTATGGATTATTTTGGGATAATCGTCGTTCAAAGTAGGGATTATTACTAGCAATTTTTCCGAAGTAGGCGAAAATAGTAAAATCTTTTGAAATGTGCAGTAAAATTAATGGATGCCATAGTAAAATAGTTTTGAGTGCGTAGTAAAATAGAGTTTTCAAAATGTAAAATTAGTGTTTTATAACTAATGGATACCACGGTAAAAAAACATGTAATCTGTAGTAAAATTAATGAATACCATAGTAAACTAGTTTTAAATGCCTAATAAAATTGAGTGTTTGAAAGTAATATATGCTAGTTTAAAAAATGGTAAATTCTTTTATGATATAGAGATCAATATATATAAATTTAAGTAAGAGAATATTCTAAGCTAATTAACAAAGAAACAAGTATGTGGTTTTCTTTTTCTTTTTTTCCAATTACAAGTTAATGCATCTAGTTTTCGCAAACACACAAAAGTACAAGGTAGAATTTTTTTTTTAAGCTAAGGTTTGAGTATTTTCTTATAAGAAGTAGATTGGAATTGATATTTAAGAAGCTAAAATCGAGTTTTAAAAGTACAACTTGATATTTCATAACTAACGGATACCATAGTTTAAAAAAAATATTTTTTTTTTTGGAAAATGGTTAAAATTTTATAAATCTCAAACCATCATCCAAAGGAGAGCAAGGAACCCCCCTCGAGATAACGTCCAGTTACAAACTAAAAGTATTGCACATCTCTTAAAAGACTACTAATCTGGCTAGCATGCACAGATTTACCAAACACAAAATACATTCTATCTATAACTAACCGTTTGATAGTTCTAAGTACAGTTTCTAAATTTGTTGTGCTATCACGAAAAATGCATGAATTCCGAGCACACCAAAGAACGTAGACGGTTGAAGTGATCACCAATCTTTTCAACTTTTTGAGCCAATGCTTCCCCTTATTGAAGAT
>ONZK01004070.1:17947-32810 GCA_900322385.1 Pharnaceum exiguum
GTCAACTATCTTGACCCGAAAACATAAACGGGTTAGGTTAGGTTTGGCAATTGTCAACCCGTTTAAGTCCAACCCGAACACGAACCCGACCCAACCCGACCTGATTGCCAGGTCTAGGAAAAACCATTCAACTAACTGTAATTGTGTATTTTAAGAGGGTGAAATAGAGATAAAAGGTGAGCATAACAAATTTGTACGGTGTGAAAATTAGGACTCATCATTTAGCAGACTAGCAGTATAGCACAGTCAGCAGCCAAGTCAGAAATGGCATGTGTCTTTTTGTCATGTCAGTAAGCTTTCGCCGGAAAATACCCCTCCACCACTCATTAAACTGCTCATGTGAAATATCGGGCAAGTAATTTTGTCATTTTAGTCATTTTAGAGTTATGTATCCATTTAAAAATTATTATTTGAGTAATTTTGAGTATTAGAATATAAAATTGATAACTTCTAACATTAATCAACGAGCTCGAAAAAAGCTCGAGACTCGACTCAAACTCGAAATTTTTTAGCGAGCGCGAGCCGAGTTAGGTCTAACTCGAGTGCAACTCAACTCATTAGCACCCTAATCTAGCCCAATTGCTTGTCTGATTTAGTTATGGACCGATTTACAGCCCAAGTTGGAGTATTAATTTTGTGACAAGGGTATGTCACAAATTTTTAGAAGATAGAGTGTAGGAATGGCAATGGAGCGGGTTTGGAGCGGGTGGAGCTAGATCCATATCCATATCCATTTATTTTCCATCATCTATCACCCGCTCCATATCCATTTATAATATTTCTCACCCGCCCATATCCATATCCAGGGATGGAGCGGGTTGTTGGATGCCCATTGGGTTTTTTGAATATAAAAAAAATTGAACCAAATTGTACATAAATACAAAGAAAATAATGCAAGTCTTATACAACAAGCCAACAAATTTTAATACAAACATAAGTTGAAATGAAGTAACATCAAAAGAGTCCTCCAGGAGCTAATAAAAGTATAGTATATAGAAGCTAATTGTACAACTTTCTTTTTTTTTGGAATAAAAGTAATAAATGTATAGTATAAATGTTATTTTTTAACAAATAATATTATTAATTAATAGATAAATGGATATCCGTTGGATTCTTACGTGGATGAAAAATTATTATCCAATCCAACCCGCTCCATATCCAACCCGCTCCATATCCATTTAACTTACAAAAATCTCATCCAAACCCGCTCCATATCCACTGGATGACATGGATATGGAGCGGGTGATGGATAAGTTGCCATCCCTAATAGAGTGTGATTGGCCTGGAGTATGCCCAGGCATATCCGAGTTATAAAAAAAAAGACATATTACACCAAGCCATATAAAAATGCATGAACTATATTCATGTCTTTGTCTTTGTGTCAAGGTTAGGAGAAAGACCGTATTCGAAAACCTATATTTAGATTGCGTTCGAGATTGAGGTTGAAAGTTTTAAAGTAGTTTCAAAATTGTTTTGACATCAATTCACAAATTTAAACGCGTTTGGTACATTCACTACATTGTTTTGAAAATAATGTTAGTTTCAAGGCCTGCAAAACTGCAGATCTTATCACACACTTATCATCTAGGACTAGTAAGCACTTTTATAGCCACGTAAATCAACCAAATTTAATACTACGTAATATTCACACCAACTCTGTTCAATTCAGTTTATAGCCAAGTAAATAAGGGCATCTCTCTATGCGAGAAAATTTGATGACCAACGATTAAGCCAACAACTTTGCAAGTAAATAATATCAACTGATCATTGCACGCGTTGTTCTAGACTTCTAGTAATCATATGAAACAGTCAGCTCTTCTTCACCTAGTCTGCCCACATCAGCACATTTTAGCATTTAGAGTTTGGCTATGGTTATGAGCCTTCTGTGGTGAACTGGTGATACAGATCATCTGAGGTAAGCATATATAGTTATATACAAAGAAAATGCTTGACCTGATCAGTGTGACTTGGATCATAGTCATGATAGAATAGTAGAAAAGATCTCACTCTTTTATTTGATGTTCTCAAGTGCCTTACTCATATATACATATTGAATTGAGATTGCAATCTTATCCTAGTGTGACGCATATCTCCAACGTAACTCTCCAAGCAATTTAATATACCGAAACCACAAAATTTGTACCAACTAGGCAACTAGCGATACCTCCATTCCGCCAACTAATTTCTATATTTTTATACAATTTGTTTCCCACACTACTACACTAGTCTCATAATAATACCAAGCCTACTCTTCTGCTTTCAAGAGATTGGACGCTCTTTCCTCCAACTACTATGATATTTCACTTAACAAAACAGGACAGTGACAGTAATAATCGATGATTCACCAACTTGATACTACTCCCTTGAGTCCCTTCCTTCCTCTCCACTTATTATACAACTGCAACTGGTTGAAAATTTGATCCTGGTAGTTTACCAAGTAAGGGAAGACTGAACATAGCGGCATTCGCCTTCCGAACCACCACCGTTTCTTTGGCCACTGTTAGAATAAGCTCGGTATATGGGCTAAGCCATTTAGCTTGCATGTATTTGAGCTTTCTCCATGGTCCCAAGTGCACTTTTCTTTCCTTTGTGCACCTCTTCGCAGCGCCACACAAGATCTTGATTGCGTTCCTTAGCCTATCTTCCTTTCCTACATAGACTTCCGGTAGCCATTGGACTAATCGATTATACTCTTGGCTGGCCTTGGCCATTTCGAATTCTGCCCTGAAGTTTAGCTCAATCACTATTCTTACTTCTCCTTTGTTTGTTTTCTCCACCACTTCCAAGTATATGTGCTCACCTGTATAATAATTTGAAATTTTTAGTACCACTGCCAACTAGAACTTTGTAAAGGCATTGCAGTATAAGGAACACCAAAAACCTAGCTTTATCTTTTTGCTTCTCTTCTAGGATGCAAATTGCAGTGACATAATCTCGTATTGTTATGTTATAAACTTCTATTTAATACTATGTTTATAGTTAATCTAGTACTAGGACATTTCTTTTTGATTTATGGTGACAATCATTTTGTAATAGAATCTTCCTAAACTTCTCCTGGACCTCTTACTCTAAACGAAGACCAGGCCATTTAATATCTAGAGTTCCTTTTCATCCCGTTTTGTTTTTTGGGAAAATCCTGTGAAAGCAAACGTACTAGCTAGTCTTTGAATATCTGCCTCGCAAGTTAGTGGACCATTATTTTGTGCTTCACAGGAGCTTGTCCTTTGGTTTTGATGGATATATATGAATATGCATCAGTATACTCAAAAGACAGACCAGCTAGAGCAATGCTAGAGCAATACCTGATAGTTGCACTATTGACAACTATCAGGTAGGGCCCCAATCCCACCCACAATAAAATATTGGCTCTCCAAAACATGCCCAAATCGAACCTGTCATACAACCCTCCCAACATGATATAAAACCCTCTCAACATGATATAAAACCCTCCCAACGCGATAAAACTTTTGTACCTATGTTTTGGGGAGGGTCTTATATCATGTTGGAAGGGTTCTATATCATGTTGGGAGAGTTATATATCATGTTGTAAGCGTTGTATGTCATGTTTGTTTTGAGCAAGTTTTGGAGAGTTTTATCACGTTGGGAGAGTTTTATATCATGTTGGGAAATATCTATATCATGTTGTAAGAGTTGTATGACATGTTTAATTTGGGCAAGTTTTGAGCAAAGTTTGGGAGATAATATTTTATTGTGGGTGGGATTGGGACCCTACCTGATAGTTGCCAATAGTCAGGTATTTGTTTAGAATACCTCGACCAGCTACTATCTTAAGTGGGTCTCCTAATGACAAGGCATCAAGGCTAATCTTGTCCTACTCAGTAACCCTGTCTTGCAGTGTGTAGTACTATCATATTCAGCCCTTGTTTGTTTCGACATGATTGAACTAAACTGAACTGATCGAAATCGTATTGGTCTGTAAGCTAACTTTTAAGCTGAGTTACTTTGCAAGGAAATGAAATCGTATTGGAAGATCTCTTAATCAATTGACAAAATGTGTAATTAGCGATTTAGAAGTTGGAAACTTTTAGCAGGGAAATTAATGTACCATGTAAAAGATATTTACCTGCTGGAATTTCTGAAGAGTGTCTCCACTTAGACTTGCGAAGTGAGCAACTGATGCCAGCATTGCATAAACGATCAGAAATGTCTCTTCTCAAACACTCTTTACATCCTTCTCCAGCCACTGATTTTTGACAACAACATTTGCTAGTGCCCTTCAATTCTTGAAAAGCATCTTTCGTAGCATTTCTTACTTTTGTTTCAATAGAACTTGTCCTATACAATATCCCCTGCAAAATTTTGTCAACCATGTGTTAATTACTTCTTTGCTTGATAATATGTTTCCAAATATAATCTTCAACAATTCTACAAAGATCACAGTAGTGATTTTCTAGACTAGCATATGAGAAACTATATGTAGCAGATCAACATGTACGTAATTTTGGACGCTGAACAATTTAACTTCAAGATTAAGTAAACAGAAAAGAAAAGTCTGATCCAAAGAGAAAAGGCAAAAAAATTACAGAAAACTTTGTATGAAATGTTTCGAGACGGGGTCATTAATGACCAATACGGATCACTAATATGATGACCACCGAAGAGTCATTAATCAATGTTTTCTATCGTTAATGATCCCGTTTCATATAGAAAAATGGTTGATTATGAACAACTTACTTGAAGAAGTTTCTCTTGCTCATCCCAGAAGGCCTTCCTCTCATTAAAGCTATCACAATTCTCCTCATCATCTTCATCCTCAACTTCCTCACCCCACTCTTTCTCATCTAAGGAAGAGTTCTCCGAAAGCGGGTAGTTCTCGTCGAGAAACCCGAAAACTGTATCGGAAAAGCTCAACATATCACTAGACGATCCTTCTCCTACATCAGAGAAAACAGTGGATATTTGCTCAGACATTTCTGATTTCTAAATGTTTTTTTACACTTTACAAGCCAAGAAGAAACACTCTTGATCAACGTTTATTATGTCACTTGATACTCTCAAGAGGGGGGGCTTTTATACAACCTTGTATAATTTGATGGGACCCATGCGGGCCCATAAACTCGTACGTTTTGAACGAGCCGCCGCGAAGCTGAGGGAGGGTTCTTGTGCACGTGGCACAATGAGGTTGGCCTTGGGAGATCATTTTCATTTTAAGTTTTTTTTTTTTGGAACTTGGGTGATCAGTTGATCAGTTTTATCAGCCTGTGGGAATGAACAATACTAGGAGCTGAGCTTGGTTCAGAGTTTAATTATTAGACAGCTCGTTTCCACGTCAGGATCTTGCTGAATGATTGCATGATTGATCCTAGTGGATCGGAATTAAACCGTTTGTCTATGCGCCGAATATTCGATTAAAGGAAAACAAGGAACTAAAGAAGCGTTCTAATGTTTAATTATCCTTCAATTCAACAGTGATCATCTTATTTCAATCATTCGATTAAAACCTTAGCACCAAGAAGGTCTTCATTTTAACTTTTCTCTTTGGTTGGTTTCATTTTAATTGACTTGAAGTTATTTTAAAGAAGGTCAATTACCAATAGCACAAAATAGATAAAAATAAAGCAATTTACATTATACATTGAGTACTGAACTTCTACCGCTTCAGCTAATTCCAGGTGAACGGAAGATACTTTAACATGAGATTTGTGGACATTATGATAACTAAAGTGAATTTATTGTTTACTTTTTCTTTTATACGTGTGTGTGAATTATGCTTACTTTAGTGGATCTTTAGAAGTAGCATATTCTCGATCGTTATCCGAAAATGTAGATCTGTTACTTTCAAAAATAATGATTGAAATGTCTGTTTTTTGTGGGTACAAAGATTAATTCAAGTATTATTGTCCTATCTATAAAGTGCTCGTGATCAAGCTTAGGGGGGAGAGGCTCATATGAGAGTATAGGTGGCCGGTCGGTTTCGAGCGGGTCAATAATAAATTGGTTTATTAGCGTGTTCGGTCATTTCGGTTATGGGTCGGGTAAATTTGGTTTTGGGTTGGTTTTAGGTTAACCAATAGGGTCTGTTCTTTACAACTTAAGTTCACTACAGTTCATAGTTCATTTTCATTCATTTCAGTATAATTCATGGTTTAGTTTCATTCATTTAAGTTCAGTTGAGTTCTGATTTTCGCTGTTGAACTTACCTTAGGTTTTGGGAATGTGAAAAGATCTGATCCTGATATACATTCATAATTATTAGTATATCATTGAAAATGTCACACTATATTGTTTTTTATACATAAAATGTTGATAGAGTTTTGATGATGGAGTGTCAAACAATTAAACAAAAATTTTATCAGTTTTTTCAGTTCAGTTCAGATCCATTCACTTTAGTTTCATTCACTTCAGTAAAGTTCAGCTCTATAGAACTGGCTCCAATGACGCCTTTTTTAAAAGCCAAAAGTAACCATGATTTTACATTTTTTTAACATTTAAAAATTGATTATTCGTACTTAATTGGTTAGTTAATTAACTTCATAATATGATGATTAAGTTATAATGTCATAAAATTATAAAAATAAGATGTTATGATAAATATGTCTAAAAGAAGTTACTTTTGAACAAGTTTTATCTTTAAAAATAATTTTTTCATATAAAAATATTCCTTTTTTTGGGTTAGCCGGACGGTTTTTAGACGTGTCAAGTTTGACCTTGAAAATAATAGGTAAATCATGTTCGATTAGTTTCAAATTTTTGGATAAAAAAAAACAAACTAAGTGGTTTTGGAGTATTATTTATATCTGTACTATAATAATAAAGATAAAATGGGAGTGAGAATGTGTACTAACTACATCAAAAGCAAATTTTTAATGACATGGACATTTTTTTTCAATTTCTTATTTCTTTCAATTCTTATTACGTTTCTTGACAATAAGAAAAATATATGTTCGTTAGAAAAGTTTTGAGAAATTAAAAAAAATAAGCAAAAAAGGATTCAAAAAAACTGAAGAGTTAATGCGTACTAATTTGCGCTGAATATGTTTTAATTATGGAAAATATGTAGAAAATTAATTTGCCATATTGTTACTTAATTCACCATAATTTTTGAAAAATTAATTTTTAGATATACATAACAATAAAAATATTGTTAGCACCAAATTAAAAAATGAATGTTTGAAAATATTTATACAAATACCATATCTTACATGTGCGATTGCTTGGATAATGCCATAGTTATATATAATCAACTCCTCCTACCACTTTAGCGTGATCATCATATCAAAAGTCATTTAAAGAAGAGAGAGTTGCTCAACTGGTACTGATTACACCTTAAACTCTTAAGCTCGGGGGCTCGATTATTATCGGCCTCAGTGCCTCCCTTTATGCCAAAAATATATTCAAAAATCATTTAACTTTAATCAATTTTTTTTATCATTCTATCAAAAATAAAATTGATATCATAAAACTTGTAATTTGTGGGTACACTACTGAGATAAATTTTCATTTAACAAATGTGTGATGACGGTTTCATATGCCATTAGCCGGAAAACTAATCCGTGTTTTTTTTTTTTGTGTTTTTCTTTGCTTGTATATTTGTATCCTTGGCAAATTGGTGATTACTACTAGTTTATTATAAAGTGACTAGCATAGGATGATTAACAGTATTAACAAGGTCACTAATAGTATTTCAAAGTTTATTAATGGTTAAGGACTACAGTATGTTGTACTAGTAGTAATATTTTGACAAAATAAACCTAATATATCTAAGAACTACTCTGTATATTTCCATCAAAAAAGAACTACTCTGTATATAGTAGGCGTGAGTTCGTGACGATATGCTCGTCTATTCTGATTTGAAAGGTTCCGAAGTGGGAAAAGGTAGTTTAAAAGTACTCGTTAAGTTATTTCTTTAATGAAAAGTAACATAAATTAGTAGACTTCGCACTTTTCTACTAAGCACGTCAACTTAATTGCTATTTCCCTAACCAATTAAACCAAATGAAAGTTGGAACCATATTCATCAAGCACTCATCGTATCTTCAATTATTTTTGATATGTCTTCTTTTATGTTTTCAGAATGATTGCCAGTATCTCTTATCTGTTTTGGAGATAAGGTTACGGTGGAGGTGCTTTTAATTTTTTTTGTGCTTTTCAGCATTTTATATTTTATGGGGCAAGGTGTTTTTGTTGTCCCTTTGGGAGCAGTCTGATTTTGGTATACTACAATGGTGTGACACTTTGTTTACCACTCCAATCACAACCGTCCATGGTTTATTATTGGATTAAAAGAAAATGAATTAACAAATCACGAATGGCTGAGATTGGAGTGGGACACGAATTGGTACACCGTTTAGGACACCAAAGCTCCTCTGCCTTGGGAGTATACTAGTGTGTAAAATCAATTTTCAAATTATATATGAATCGAAAAAAACTTAATTGAAATAAAAAAAAATGAAGATAGTTAAAATATAACTAAAACTGAACTGAACTGGAAAAAAGTGAATTATAGTACTATCAACGAACAAAACACAGCCTAAGGCTACGAAAGCCCTTCTTCACATCAAACTCGATCAATTCTCGAGCCTTAGAGCATCCACAATGGTGGAAAAAGAGAGGTTTATACTGACACGAATTTTTGGTAGGTTTGTACACAATAGTGGGGAGATTTGTGAACCCCAATTGAAACACTAAGTTTGTGTGCACAAACCTCTCCCTAAACCCAAAAAATTCCCCCCACAGGAGGGAGAGTGACACACCATAAATATTTAAAGAAAGATAAGAAGCCCACAATAGGTCCTGCCCATAAACCCGACTTGACATTTCTCCATAGTGGAGTTGGTGTTTTTGGGTTTGGGGTGACCAATTCTACATCCTTAGGTGCTAATTGCGGGGTACACAATTAGCACGTTGGACCTATATATATTTTTTTCAAACACGATAAGATCAAACCAGAACTTGCTAGTCATATACTTCAACATGATAAGTTAGAATTGGATAAAAAAATAATGTAGTAACATTGTTATGTTTGAATTTATTGATAATTCACACATCTAAATATGATATTCATCATGATGAACATGATAATGAATTTTGGACAAAACTCTTCGTTCAACTAAGATGGAAGATCCTAGAGATAGAGAGAGAGAGAAAAACCTCTCCAAAAACTCAAACACATCAAACACATTAAACAAAACCCCCACAAACCCAGACACACCAAACACATCAAACACAAACCCAGACACACCAATCACCTCTCCCATAACCATACCAAACCCACCCCCAGAACCTGCATCAACCCAACGGACACAGGCATCACTTTCTGCAGAAACAACCACCCACACTCCAAACCCACTGAGCTTCAGAGATGCACTTCTCAATGTCCCCCACCAAACCCAAACTCATACCCCACCGCCACAGCGCAAACCAAATGAACCTTTCATCCCCATCGAAATGTCATCAATCAAGGCCATTAGTGCACCGTGGCAGCACTCTCTCATCATCAAAGCGGTCGGCAAGACATTCTCTGCAGATTTCCTCAAAAACACCATCAAATCCCTATGGAGGATAACCAAAGACTGGCACTTTATAAGTCTCGGTCATGGGTTCTATCTGGTGAATTTGAAAGAGGCAAAGAAATGCACGGATGTCAAAAACCGTGCACCCTATTTCATTGGTGAATGTTGGATAGCATTGAGGCAATGGGAAGCAGGATTTAAAGCATCTTCAGCCACTGTGGATGTCTCGCCACACTGGGCAACCCTGCCAGAGCTGCCAATCGAATACCTCAGGGAAGATTGGTTGAAGAAGATTGGACAGCATCTGGGTACCTTCGTCAAAGGTGAACCCCATCCCCAGGGGAAAATCAGGGCTCAATTTGCCAGGATATGTGTCCTCAGGAACTCCGACCAAGACTACCCATAAACCATTTGGATGGGCAACCTCCGCCAGCAAGTAGAATGGGACAGTAAGGCGCAATGTGAGTGGTGCCAAAAGAAGGGTCATACCTACCACTGCTGCATCAACCGAGGACAACAGAGAGGAGACCAGAAATCCATGGAGACTGAGCGTGGAAAAGATAGCAGAAGGCGACAGAGTGACCATAGAGATCAAGAGGCGACGAAAGTCCAGAGGAGAAGATTCAGGAAGCCACCCCAAAGACAGAGGAAAGCGTGCGTTCGCAAGGGACCACAAGCTAAAACAGGGGCTGAGACACTCCCCACGTCACCCGATTATTTGGCAGCTACCCAAAGAGACGTTTTGGCAGTAAATGGTAATTCAAACAACCATTTAAATGAGGTTATAATGGAACCAAATAATCAGGAAAATGAGAAGGGACCTCCGCTAGGCGTCGAACACGTGTTAGATTAAATGAGCAATATGGCTACACTTGACCTGGAGAGGGAAATCCAGTTGACTGAGGAGGCCCATCCCATTTCAAACCCAACTTCAAACCAAACTCATTCACCAAGCCCATTACTTACTACATCTGACCCACCCTCCACGCCCACAGACACAATCCCAAACACCCCCACACCCCCAAACACAACTCCTAAAACCCCACAAACAAACCCTAACATTTCCGTCCCCACAAACACGAACACCAGCCCCCTTTACCTCCTCACCAGGAACTCTTCAGGGAAGAATGGTATCACTGGGATCGGTAGCATCCAACTCCGACGTGTCAATGGAATCAATCAAGGATTACTCACCACCACCTCAGGAAAGCAGCGACGAGGAAGATCAGTGGACAGAGGAGAGCAAAACAGTTCGAGAGATGGACTACTGGGGACTGAACAGCCAGAATATGGATCCGATCCAGGAAGAGGAGCAGCCAGGAGAAAGGTACTTCAACCCCACCTGGACACTTTACGACATTTATCGAGCCAGGCCTATCCCAGGATGACCAAGGGCCACCTCATATACAAGACTGCCAGGATCTACCATACCAGAGGGAAGACGAGCAACTACCACTCTCCAACGAATGTAACAGCATCTCCAAACCTCAACTTGCCGGAAACCCACTACTTTATGGGGTCAATCCATTGCATGTTCCCCAAGAGGGAGATCTGGAAACTCATCACCTCACCGGAAGTGGCCAAACCGCACCACCACAGTCTCCTGACACTCGAATTAGGAGGGGTGCCAGACCCAGTACACATTCCGCAGCTCGCAGACCTCCATCGTCTACCCAAAGGCCTCCTAAAAGCCATCCAATGGCTCCTGGCATCCACAGCAGACGAGGAGGACATAGAAATGGAGTATAGAGGCCTATTCGAGTTCCTCGACCCACCACCAGTGCTACCATTAGTACAAGAATGCGTGGTCTTGACATATGGTGTTCTCCACCTTCATTGGACGAGCTCCTGCAATCTGGTGAAGAACATCCAGATCATCAAAGCGGCGAAACAAATCGAAGTGATGATAGAATGGAAGTGGGTTCAAGAGCCACGGGTCATACTACCAGCCCGCCCAGGAGAGAAGGAGGGAAAAAACATCCTTCCCTTTTTACCTTCTACGGAGGAAAGGGAGTGGCATGCCCACTTCGGCCAGCGGCTAGACACTGGATACAACAGCAGGGAGGGAAGATTCATGCACTGGGTCATCCAACCAGACAAAAGAGCTCGTCGGGAGCTAATGGACATTCCCATGTTGCCAAATAGAATGAAGATATTCTCATGGAATGCGCGGGGGATTACACGCTCCTCCTTCTTTCAGAATCTGTTAGCTCTCCTTCAACTGCACAATCCTGATGTCCTGATCATCATGGAAACAAGGGCGGGTCGTGGGGTTGCAGAGAGCATTTTCAGAGATTTGAGCTTTTATGGCATTCACTTCAATGGAATGGAGATGGTTGAGCCAGTAGGGTTTGCTGGTGAGATTATGGTTATTTGGCGCAGAGACCAGATGCACTTCAACCCGATCAGCATCACTAGCCAAGGCATCCATGGGGTTATTCAGGTTAGCAGCCCACCAACCAACTTCTTTCTATCTGCAATTTATGCCAGCCCTAAACTACGCTTTAGAAAGACACTATGAGCTGAAATGCGCAATATGAGTGCTCAAATCACACTCCCATGGCTAGCCATTGGAGACTTTAATGAGATGCTCTCCAATAGGGATAAAACTAGCGGTAGACCTGTTAGCATAGGGAGATCTAGACTTTACCAGCAATGTATGCTCGACTGTGGATTACTGGATTTGGGTTTCACTGGGCGAAAATACACTTGGCTTAATAAGCAAAGTAGGAGACCTATCTTGGAACGCCTAGACTGGGCCTGGGTTAACCCTTCCTGGCTTCAACTTTTCCCAAACACAACCCTCATGCATCTTCCTAGAATGAAATCTGATCATTGCCCCCTCCTTCTTCGCACTGAACTTAGCATACCACCACAACCTCGCAATTTCAAATTTGAGCCCTTCTGGAACCTTGACCCTGAATTCCAGCAAGTTCTTGACTCATCAATTAATAACCAACTGGGTACACTTCCCGAAAAACTACCAATAGTGGCCACAAAGTTGAGAGATTGGGCTGACAGGAAGTTTGGAAACATCCTGAAAACAAAGAGAAACCTAATTGCCAGGATTGATGGGTAACAAAAAAGCCTATGCCTCCACCCACACTCCCTGAACCTCCAAAATCTGGATAACAAACTGCAAGAGGAACTCAATACCATCCTAGACAATGAAGCTTGGTTTTGGAAGATAAGAGCAAAAGTACAATGGGAGAGTGAGGAGGACAGGAATACATCCTTCTTTCATAACTCTGTGAAAATTAGGAGGTGTAGAAATAGAATCCTATCACTGACAAATGAGCTAGGGGAAAAAATTGAAGGGTGGGAACCCCTCAAAGTCCACATCAGACAATATTTCACCTCCCTTTTTACCACAGGAAAGCTGAGCTCAACATTGACCACTACCATGATACCCCCTCACCCACAGAGACAAGCCCTCAACTTGGGCATTATCCCTTCTGAAGCAGAAATCAGACATACCCTCTTCCAAATGCATCCATATAAATCCCCAGGAGTGGATGGCTTCCATGGTTGTTTCAACCAAAGGAACTGGCATACCATCAAAACAGACCTCTGCCAGCTCATCATTTCCATCTTCCACTCCAAACAGATCCCCACCCATATCAACCATACTCTTATCTGCGTCATCCCCAAAATTGACAATCCTACCTCCATCAAGCAATTTAGACCCATAAGCCTATGCACCACCCTGTATAAGCTTGTCACAAAAATCCTTATGCTTAGACTTAAACCCTTCATTCACAAACTTATCTCCCCCAACCAAAACAGCTTTATTCCTGGAAGGGGCTCTGATGTCAATTTCATTGTTGCCTCTGAGATTGTCCACTCCATGGAAAAAAAGAAAGGGAAAACAGGGTTCTTTGCACTGAAAGTTGATCTGGAAAAGGCCTTTGATAGGCTGGAATGAGACTTTATCAGGGAATCCCTCTTCTCCATTGGACTGGATCCTGGCACCATTAGCCTCATCATGAGCTGTATCAGCAGCTCTACCTCCTCAGTTTTGGTTAATGGGTCTCTAGAGGCCTAAGATAGGGTGACCCACTGTCACCCTATCTCTTCATTATTTGTATGGACTTTTTGTCTAGGCAAATACATAGAGCATGCCAGTCAGCCCTCTGGAAACCTATTGCAATTGGTAGAGGCAGAGTTTTGATTTCTCATCTCATGTTTGCAGATGACCTCCTGTTATTTGGAGAAACTGAGCCAACCACTCTTCAGACCCTCACCACCATCCTTAGAGACTTTTCCACACTTTCAGGGCAAAAAATCAACCCCTCCAAGTGAAAATTGATCTTCTCCTCAAATTGTACCCCAGAAGCCATCCAAACCTTCTCTTCCACCCTCCATACACACCAAAGCACCAATCTGGGTACATATTTAGGTTTTCCTCTCATTCACAAAAGACCCACAAGAAGACAAACCAACTTCATAATTGAAAAGGTCAGAAAGAAGCTGTCTGCCTGGAAATCACACTGTCTCTCCAAAGCAGGTAGAGAATGCCTTATCAGAGCCACTCTCTCAGCCATACCCCAATACTACATGCAAAACCTCTTCCTTCCTAAGAAAGATATTGAGGACCTTGATAAAATCTCAAAAAACTTCTTATGGGGAGACATCACTGAGTCCAAAAAAATCCATCTTGTGGGATGGGATAAGGTCTGCCTGCCAAAGCATATGGGAGGCCTGAATCTCAGGTCAGCCTTGGGGAACAACAAATGTGCCATGGTAAAGCTTTGTTGGAAAACCTTTAGCCAGCCACACACTCTATCCAGCAGGGTGTTGAAAGCCAAGTATGTGGAAGGAAAGGCTCAGGCCACCAAATTCTCTAAGGGGTCTCATCTATGGCAGGATCTAGGGAAAGGCTGGACCATATTCAAAGAGAGTTTGATCTGGCACCTGGGTACATGAGAAAACATCAGTTTCTGGTATGACAAGTGGGTTGGTGACTTTAGCCTAAGGTCTCTAGTCCAAGGACCATTGTGGGACTGGGAAGAACCTCTTACAGTTGCAGATTACATCATTAATGAGGAGTTCCTGAGTTGCACCCTATCCCTAACCCTCCCTGATGATTGCATTCAACTTATCACTGAGCTTATCCACCACAGATCAAGAGCTCAAGACTTCCAAACTTCCACCTTCCACCATAACAATATCTTCCATTCTAAAGAAGCCTACCTCAAATGCCTTAACCACAAAATCACAACCCAACTGCCTGAATCACATGAGGTTTTCAATAAGGTATGGGCAACCCACACTCTTTCCAAGCTTAAAAACTTTATGTGGTTGTGTGCACTGGACAGAATCAGTCACCTTGAACTCCTTCACTACAGAAGTATCACAACATCTAGCCTATGCACTTATTGTGGGCTAGC
>ONZK01004071.1:9916-22980 GCA_900322385.1 Pharnaceum exiguum
AGGCCTGGACCGTCGATATGGGGTTGAGGAGGAGAGTGGAGTTTTGATCTTGAGGGGTTTTGGGTTGGTGTTTGTGTAGATGATGAAGTTGAAGTGGCTATTGGAGAGAGGGAGAACTCTCGCTGCCTGTCGCCCCTCAGCCGCGTCAACTTACAAAGGAGGAAGTCGGGGAAGGGAGGGAATGAGCGATGCGGGGTGCTGGGTGGTTCTAGCCTTCTAGATAGGGCGGCAGTGTGTGTGTTGGGTGCTGCGATTATGCCTTGTATGTTGGTGGTGATTGTCAGGGGTGGGTTGTGATGGTGGATTGGAAGAAAGGTTGTGTGAGGAGAAAGATGGGACAAGGAATAATATGTGATTGAAGGAGATTTTTTTTCTTTTTTTTTTTAATGTGGTGAAGTTTTTAGTAAGGTTGAGGGAATGATGATGATGATGACGATGCAGATAATGGCTGGATGATGATGATTGTTGATGGAAGATGTAAAAAATAATGGAGGGAGTGGGTTGAAGGTGTGAAGATGTTATATACTACTTTACCACCGAGAAAAAAGGGATAAAAATATAAAAGAAAAGGGCAGAAGAAGTAAATACAAAAGGGAATTGGAAAAAGATTATTGAATAACAACCTCAAGTAAGGGAAAAATAGACAATTAACAACCTTTCTTCATCTCCGTCCAAGCAGAATTTGATACTCATTCAACTTCTGGAAAAATGTGACGGAGTTAGATTAGGTACTTATAATATGGAGTGTTAAAAAGTAGACAAAATTGTTAGAAACCCCCTTTTATATAGGTGTTTTTGTAAGGACACCCATTTTATACAACTTTTTGTGGGGAACCCCGAACCCCTTGGAAGATCAATTTTCTTGTGAACAACCACCTAAACCTCATAAAAAGACCAAATTACCCTTGTTTGTACCTCAATCGCCCTTCGTGCGTGTATCTTTGATTATTAACTTACCAAATCTCTCAAAACATAGATTTTCTTTGCTAATATAATTAATATTACCTCATTCACCATTAGTAATTCATTATTCTAATTAATATAATACCACCCTCTTCTCTCCTTGTTATCCCTAATCATAAATTATACTCATTATCTCATCACCATTAATGATTAACAAAATCAAGCATTTGGGGACTTGGGGTAGATTGAAATATAAGGAAAAAGAGGGGGTTTAAGTAAATGATTGAATGTCAAATTAAGATAGGAAAGATAATGGAGAGTTAATTTGAGGTAGATTAATGGTGTTGATTATGGTAAAAGATGATGGTGAGTGAAATGTAGCCTAAGTAGCCATTGTTAATAGTCCATTAACTTATTTTTTTTTCACTCTAATGATGAATTGATGCTAATTAGTTTGATGGAGGTAATTTCTAATTTATTAATTCAAAATTAGTTTTGATTATTTGTTTATCTTAGAAATGGAAACGTGCATGGAGTTTGTGGTGCAAACGAAGGGCACTTGAGTCATTTCAATGATTTTAGGTGGTTGATAGCAAGAAATTGGTCTTCTAAGGGGGTTGTTTACAAAAACTTTTATAAAAGGGTGCCCTTACAAAAGTGCCTATATAAATGGGGGTTTTCAACAATTTACCCTAAAAAGTACAAGTACCCTTATTGAATAAATGAGACCCCAGTTTACCCAAAATGGTACCTTTTTAAAGACGTAAGATTACGATACGCGGTCCATTCATGTTGGTTTTTGTTTCATTTATTCAGTGCGGCTCATCGGTTCCATTACTTTAGTTGGTGTTGTTCAATACCTTACAAGGCACACTCTCGTAGGTCATTCAAAAGCTACACACTGCAGTTAATATGTCCAAGTGATAATGTATCTCATGTGATTGGGTCATCTTGCTGGTGGATTTTTTTGACCACCAGGTTTTGTACACTGTTATTTGTTCTGTTTTCTTTTACTAAGATTTTTTATTATGACAGTCTTCATCCAGCTTGGGTGTTCATATTGATTTGATTGAATTAAGTTCTGTGACTTGTCTCGATAGTCGATATCAACCATAGTCCATATTTACAATTCTTTTTTCTTTTGTGGAAGTAAGTCCTGTTGGAATCATGGTGCCGTAATGTGAGACAGGTTTTTTGTGTTATTCTTTGAATTGTTTTTCTCTTAACAATCTGAATTCTGTTACAGACAATAAACCTTCAGCGCAATCTGACGTTGATAGACACTTCAGTCGATGTTCCACGTCAAGAAGCTTCAGCATCAGCTACCTCTGACATAAGCTCTTCAGTTCCAGTTGTTGAGGTTCCATGCAATGTTGTATTGGAAAACCAGAAGATCCTCTTACTGTCTTCAACTTCTAGTGACCTGCTGGAGCCTGTGTCAAAAGAAAATAATGTTGACCATAGAACTGTGAAGCAAATGAAGTACTTCGAGCGAAGAAAGGCTCGATCTCTAGTACCTTCATCAAAACTGGCATTAGCATCACCAGGACTTGCTTCAATGCTGCTGACTGAGCGACATGAATCAGAAAAGCTCCCTGAAGTGGTGTCAGGAAGGAGTGAAGAATCGACATCTGAGCATCAAGGACAGAGTAAGCAGCCAAAGAGCTTTTTTGGACCACAGTACCTTAAGTTTCAGAGTCTTGTAGCCAACACTGCTGCTTTGACTGGAAGTGAGGAGTTCTCTTCATTTAACATTGATCAAGGAAGTGATCATGATCAAATTAGGCAGGAGGAACAAGAGTCTCAGGCTGATGAAAGGACAGCTGAGGATCTTTCTGCAGAGAATCAGGATCAGCTAAAGACGCAAGATCAAGGAAACTCTCTTTCTATAAAAATGACAGGGTGCACTTTGCCTTTGGATGAACAACGTGGTGAGTTGAGAGAGAACAAACAGACAGAGTTGTTGTATAGTGTTCCTCCTGAATCTGGGGTATCTGCTGAAGAGAGTATGAGTGAGTCCTTTTCAATTCAGAATCCGAGTGATATTCAGTCTTTTGACAATGAGAAACAGCATGATCAGAACAACATACCTGATAAAGTTTCTTGTGTTTCTGAGCAAAAGCATAATTCAGAACTACTGAACTCTGGGACTGCTAAAGCTACTCTTGACTACCCCGTTATGGAACCATTGACCTCAACATTGCATGAGGAGATGGACGATGAGCAAGAGAAGAGGGAATGCTCTGTCAATCATCAAGTTTCAGAACGTCAAGGGCAATACCAAGATCATAAAAACACTACTTTAAATTTGGCACAGTGCAACTTGTCTTTGGATGAACAGCTCCGTGATTTAAGGGGGAATCAACGAACAGAATTAGGTGATGGTGTTCCTCCTGTACTGGGGCAAACAGATCAAGATAATATGAATGCTCCTCTCTCAACTCAGGATCAGAATCAGTGTATAGAAAATCAGAAACAACAAAATCAGAGTAATTTGGCTGAAGGCATTACCTGTGGTCTAGAACTAGCATCAACTGCAAAGGTGGAGAAAAGATCGTTTCTTGATGATGAGCAGAAACCGGAATCAAAACCAGTGACCTCTGGTACTTTTGAAGCTACTTCTCCAATTGTTTCTCCTTTAGAGCAGACCTCGACATTCTATGGAGGAACGGAATATCAGGAAGAAAACAGAGAATGCTCTGTTAATCGTCAAATTTCAGAACCAGCAACAGCTATTGATAAAGAAACTGTGCCAAGACGCAGCCAGAGCTCGCAGTGGCAATTTCAAGAGCCACAACAGCTGAACCAAGAAAGACCTATAGAGCAAGTGGAAAATTTTGAAGGATCAGACAGATCAGTGAATGTTTTATCACTTACGCAGAACCATCAAAGTATTGAGCAACCAGGGCCACTGGTCATTGGAGAAACAGCCGCAATTGCTGTTCTTGGAGAAATAGATGACGGCACAATTGCCTGTCCTGACTTGGAGACATCAAAACCTTTCAGAACAGGTGTTCTTTCAGAAAAATCTTCTCCTCGCACAGTTGTAAATGATTTTGCTACTTCAAAATTATCCTCTGTGTGTCACCATGATCAGATTGAAGACCAAAAAAGTGAAGACCATGAAGATTCAGAATCACCTCTACCGCAATTTGTGGAAGACAAAGTTCGGACTGATGACGGAAGCATTATCCTTCATGGCAAACAGCCGATAAAGAAACGGGGTAGGCCTCCGAAACAGAAAGATGGTTTGTCTGAATTGGATGTACATAAGCAATCTCCTCCGCATAAAAAAGCGAAGAGAAGAAAAGATGGACCAAAAGGAGGAGGGTCTCTGTCAGTAGTAGATCAATGTTCACAGGAGAAAAATAGGCAGTCAAATAAAGCTCGAGGAAGGCCTCAAAACGTTCGGCGGCGAGGAAGACCTCGAAATCAAAGTAAATTGACAACAGAAGTTGGTGCATCTGCTTCATTGAATGTGCCTCATCAGTATCAGAAAGAGACTTCTGTACCAGGCTCCGATCACCTCTCGAATCAACTACACGAGTGTGGAAAGGGAGATGATGGAAGCCGACACCAGAAAAGAGTAAGAAGAGAAGATGTAGCTCTTACAGGTTCTGATCAGCGGCAAGACCCATCTGAAATAGCAACTCTTTCGGCACTAGAGAATCCCTCTACTGTCTGCCTGCTTGCTGAGAATAATAAACAAGGAAGCGATAGGAAAATTTCCGAGTTTATGAGAACTTCTGAGGCACATTTGTCCTCGGATAATCTGCTTCACGAGCAGCAAAGGAAACAAAAGCAATGTGATGCTGAGGGGTCCTGCAAACCAGATACTGCATCAACACTTCCAAGTTCAGGAGCTGTTTGGGAAAATAGAGTACTTACTCGGAGTGGCCTCAAGAAAGCTACCTTATTAAAACCTTTGGCTCTTTGCTCAGAAGATGAACTTCATCGTCTTGAAAGGAAGCATGAATGCCATCAAGTGGGGGAACAGGTACATTGTCCTGATGACCAATCTAGGCATTCACAAAGTGAAGTTTGTAGTGCTTCAGGAAAGTCAGGCGAAGCAGTAACACCCTGCTCTCATGAGGTTGGGCAACAGTTTGAGCCTAAAGAGCATGGTGCTTTTGTTCCTGAATCGGAGCCCCTTACCTCTCCCGTGGTTGGTCATCTTAATCAGCAAGCAGAGGAGGAACAGTGTCGACATCATCAGGAGAGGCAAGAGCCATCAAAAAGCCAACGCAGTGCTAAAGCTGCCTGCCCGCAGGTCCCTCTCTCTTCAAAAAATGTACTGCGCTCAAGGTGTAAAAGCCAAGCTCAAGATGGTACTTAAAAGATTTTTCTTTTCAAACTTCTTTCCTGGTAATTATTTGTATCACCCCAAGTCATTATTGTTTTCAGTTTTTCAAAGACTGATTGTAAATCCTGCTTCTCGTGTTTCTTTTCTTCTTCTTTTTGTTGGTATGTGTATGTGTATGTGTGGGCATCTTTGTTTCACACTGCAGCTGTTATAGGTACATTATTATAGAACCTTTTGAAACGAAGTAAGATAACAAGATGTTTTCAATGGTTTTGTTATCACGTATTTGCTTTTTCACCTGATTTTCTTCGTCAATCGTTACCTTCTTTTTCTCATTAATCTTATAATGTAGGGAGTCTTATTTTCAAATGCAATACGTATTCCCATTGTCCTGTCTCCCCCTCAGTATGTTATTAGATGATAATTGTTTCCAATTGAACGACGGAGAAAAGGAAATGTTAATTGTGAATCCTAGGTCTTGTCTTCTTCTGAAGCAAGGAACGCTTTCTTATTTATGGGTATATATTGTCATGATTGGTTCTTTATGGAACCATGTAGCATAAAGGTCCTTGAAGAAGCTGTGCAATCTGAATCACATCTCGTGGTCATTTGCCTCATAACGTGGCTCCTTTTGAAAATGTGTCCTATTGTCCTTGCACGGTCGCCCACCCTTCCTCTAAATTTTCTGTTGTTGCTCAGGCAGTAGCTTATCTTCATTGGTTATTCAATTTAATTGTGTGCTCTGTATTGAAAGTGATCTCATTGAAAGTTGCTCAGGTAATAGCTCAGGCAGTAGCTTAGTTGGAATGTTCTACTCCCAAGTACATGCTGTGCTGTATTGAAGTGATCTCAGCGTCATTGTGGTATTTCTGAAGGAATGGAGGGTTTTTAAAAAAATTGATGCTGCATTTCCTTCTTTGTTGTTATGCGGCAATGGCATGCTGGTGAGCCTGAAATTTAAAAAAATGTAGTTGCTTGATTTAACTGTTGAAGAGATTAGTTTGATGAATTCTATAGTGATATCTCTGTAATTGTTAAATCAGATCGGTTGTATTTGGTTTGTGGCAGATTGTCTAATGCAGTAGGCTAGTGGTTGACTATGTGTTCACATTGATTGGGTTTTCTGGGTTCTGTATACTGGTCCTTCTCTGTTTTGTGCCTCCTCTTCAAATACCCAAACTTATTAATATAGGGAATCTCTCTTCCTAGTACGCCAATCAGTACAATTTTTCTTAAATTTTTCATAACATACCCTTCACATAAAAAGTGACAAACAAACTAATACCCTATTATACACATCACCCAGTAATGTGTATTGCGTCTTAAATGACACTACTCATCATACACATGACTTAAAACGAATATGAATTATCTATCGATTTGTTTGTTTATTTTTCATTTCAGTTTTTGGTACATGGAGACATGGAATGGTGAATATGGTTGAGTGGTTAAGGGATGTCAAATTAATTTTGGTGGTACTGGAATAGTGGGATTATGTCGAGTGGAATGGCACAAGTCTACCATACAACCACCACCTAAATACCTAGCCCACACCCCACTCTCTCCCCCCTCCTCGCCTGCCACCACCACCATTGCTACATCCTGTGAGTCTGTGACCCATTCACCTAGCCCTACCAACGTTACGAGTCACGACCAACACACACTCCTCGGCTCCTCCTAACATTTGATCATTAAAAAAACACAAAAATTGGGTGAACCCGTTTCATACATGAGATTGGATGTTAATGAACCCTCGATTACTATATAATGAACCCTCGACTACTATATAATGACCCCTCGGCTACACAATAATGACCCATATTATCCAGTCTCATCTATGAAACGGGTGCACACACATATTTTTCTATTAAAAAAAAAGCCAACCAACAACAACATAAATGTTAACATGGGAACAACTATTAATAAAACAAAAAAAGCCAACCAACAGCAACATAAATGTTAACATGGGAACAACTATTAATAAAACAAATATACTATCAAATAAACCTGACTTTTTAACTTTATTTTAAAAAATTACTACGTAAAAAACATTTACTCAATATTATTAAAACAAATATACTGTCAAATAACACCCAACCATTTCACCCCCATTCACGCACCCTCATTTTGCTCTATATTTTCCTCTCTTTTCATAATTTCTCTCACTTCCTCGAGTCAAAAATCACCCAGAATAATATATCTTTAATTTTTTATATATAATAGGGCATGGGAGATTTTCATTAAAAGGAATATCCATACGGCATCTATATCGGAAAACACCATAGGACATACTACATCAACTATACTAGTACAAAATTTATCAACAGAACAATGAATTAAAATACTCTCTTTTTTTTTTGGACAAGCTAAGGGATCAACATAATTATAAAGATTGGCGTAATAATTAAAACCAATACACTTTAACAGTACAAAAGCTCAACAACAATAAAAATTTTGCGATTATTTAAATTAAGCCAACAAGGTTGGCTAACATTGTTTCCTCTTATTTTCTCAAAAAAAAAACATTATTTCTTCTTATAGGAGGGTATACGGTGACTGGTCTTGTACGTATATATTCTGGCAGCAGTACGCCAAGTGTAGGATTTTCAAATCTTGAAAGTTGTAAGAGTACTTTTGGTTTCAGTAGATTCTGGGCTATGATGGTAGTCATATATCTCCTTTATAGTAGTTTCACGGTACCTCGGAGGGTTATCTTCCGAGATCAACTCCTTGATAGGTCCGAACGATTTATGAACTCCTTCGAAAGGATTTCTGAAAGCACCCGCAACAGATACCCTTGGGATGCTGGTGCAATTGGCGAGCACCCTATGGATAGGACTTTTGAATTTATCATTTGTCATCAGCTGGTAACAGAACGCAACATCATGCGTAAATATTTCAGCATAGCACATAATATAGCTTTTTGTTTATCTCTTAGTAATTATAAATAGCACTTGTTCATTGAATATTTATTAATTTGTGCTTTGTCCAATACGACGTCACATATTACTGCCTTGGCTTTTTCTACTAACCAACATTTTTAGTACAATGTGTGTTGATCGTTACTCTTCACCATGAAATTATACTAATTGAGTTGAATGGATGGACTTGCCTGTAGAGCGTCACCAATGTTGACGATGAGAGCTCCATGCCTTGGAGGGATATTAATCCACTGATTGTCGAGAAGATATTGAAGGCCGCCGACTTTGTCTTGTAGTAACACTGTGAAAAAGTTGGCGTCGGTATGCATGGCAGTCCCGAGTGTCAAATGTGGCTGGGGACAAGGTGGGTAGTAATGTCCCGTAACAGTTAGCCCCTCAGAACAACCCATTCCATCCAAGTGGGTTCGTGGTAGCCCTAGGGCCTCAGATAATAGACCAAACAACATTTTCCCAAGGTTCATCACCTCTTTTGAGTACTCCAACATAATGTCCCTAATTGTCCAAAATAAAACTTAACATAACATGATAATACCATTTTAATATCTATATCATTACGTAATGCTAAAAGAAGAATCGGAGATAGAAAATTCAATCCAACAACTTGAAATATAAGTTAAATTGAGGGCATATGCAAATGGAATTAATCGTATACAATACGACAACTAATTAAGAGTAATAGAAACTAGTTAAGACTCATGCCAAGCATGGGATTTTTATATGTTTTATCTTTTAAATAGGGTATGTAATATAACCGTTTTAAATGTTTATTTTTTCACAAATAAAATATGATTATTATGTGAATATGAATTACTAATTCTTTTTAAAATTTATAGATGACTTTAAAAACGTCACACATACAATTACAATAAATTTCTAAACAAAAATAGTGATGAAGTTGTATGTCTGTCTTCCTTATTAGTCTATCAGAATAATCAATCAAATAAATGTGGAATACTTGGATGGAGCACATTGTACCCAAAATGATCATCTGATGATCAAAGATTGTGGCTTAAAATAACTTACGTCCAACATTATGTGTGGAACAAATGAATTTGTCTATGTCTCACATTTATTGCTAGTAAGATAGGTATAGTAGCCTTGGTAAATGGTAACTATATCTTTGACTTGTATTTTTCAGATGCTACTAAAATCATCCACATGGAGGTTTATATATGATTCGGTTCAATTATACTGACAAAAAGATTAGGTTTGAAGTTTGAACACTATAATGGAGAGGTTTGAAACAAAATGGCAAAATTGGTTTTGCACATACAAATTAAATCTCTTCATAAACCCAAGAAACAGGGTCCATAAAGACCGAGGGCCTATTTATAAACCTTAAAATGGGTTTGCCATATATAGAAGATGCTCTAAAATGGCTATACAGAGTAACACAACTAATGTACCCCCGCCATATCACAATTTTATCTCTTTGTACTACACTTTCATTGACTTCCTCAGAACTAGTGTTCGAATTCATCGGTACAAATAAACACTTGTATCTCATTAAACTTCTTGTACTATCTTTAATTGTTGTACAATTTTATTTGTACTAAATCCAAACATACTACAAATTGTACCCACACTAGTACTAGTTTCCAACAAATAGTATAGTGAATTGAAATACTATATATCATTTACCCCCTCTATCATCTCATATGCCCCCTGGGTTGCCCCCTCTCTCTCCTCCTCCAATTTTGCTTTCCCAAACAAACATCACCCCTATACCCACCAGCCCACCTATGTCCTACATTTATCCATATATAGATATTTTCGTTAATTTGAGTTTAAGGAAAAAAATGAAAAACACGAAAGAAGAAACTTTTGTCTAATCATTGCCTTTGTCGGCACTACTATAACATTTTTTTCTGACTTTTCCGTACCTAAGAGTTTATGTAGGAAATCATATGCAGCCATTTTGTATATCGGTAAATCAAGCTGCTCCTTCCCATGCACTATCATTTACTCTTGGCACAAAAAAAAAGACAATAAATGCTTCTTACACATACTAGCCAAACCGTTTATATATTAGAAGGGATTAGTAATGATAAAAACAGTCAGTAATATTGATTAGTGGCCCTTTGAATTCACAAGGGCCCCCTTCACAACTAGTTATTATAGATATTAAAAGGGTGCACAGTACATAAACTTTTGTGGAATTAAAGAGCAAGGTTAATATTGTACCCTCTGCTAGTCTGCTACACAATTTTTTCCCTTGGTAGGGTTTATCATAAATTTAAATGAAAATGTCATTTGACAAAACTAACTGTCAAGTAGAGAAAGGGAAGACTGTGCGTGAAGGCATACAATTTTTAATTTAGGTCAAAATAATAAAGTAAAAATGACGGCAAAATGATAAAAAATTAGTACATTGCTAAACAGAAATTATACTTATGTAAATTTTCACTCGAGGTGAGGGCATGAGGCTTAAGTCATGCGAGTGTTTGAGGCATTGGGCACTGGAGGACATGGGTGATGGCGTGAGGCTGTGAGGGGTTTCGGGTTTTGGGATTTAGGTTCGTTCGTTCCCTTTTTGATATTTTTTTTTCTTCCATTCGGTCATTTCGAGTTTAATATTTTTGGCTTGTAACGGGTTCGTGTCGGGCGACCCAACAGGGTTGTATATATTTTTTTTGATAAAATATTATTTTATTAAAATTTAAACATAATTTTCACTTTTTCTTTTTTTTTTTACAAAAATTGTTACTTAATTATATGTATAATAATTTGAAAATGTACATATTCATGAACATTTTATTGGATAAACAAGTCATTTCGATCAGATCGTGTCAACTCATATTTTACCGGGGTTTTTTCGTATTCTGTTAGTTTTGGGTTCATGTCGAGTTTTTGCGTTCATAATCCACTTTCTCTGGTCGGGTGACGGGTTAGTTTTGGGTTGGGTAAATATCCATATACTTGTTCTCTATATACGACTACTTAAACAAAAAAATTCATATCAATATTACCACTACGTCTATTGTACAACCAGATGTACGTAGTTTCGTACACCCGGCTGTACAAATACACTCGCATATATGCATATGTATACGCGATCATATTAAAAAAAATCCTCTTCCCCTTTCTCTTCGCTTTCCCCTTCCTCGTACCTCTACCATGAACACCACCACAATAACCCATTTCACTCTCTCTCCTCACCGATCAAACTTATTTCAATCTCTCTCCCAATTCCTTATTATCATTTTCACTCTTTTTTCTAATGGTTCCACTCCTACTCTCTCCATGATTCCATTATCTCTCCTTATACAAAACACCATATTTTCAAACTGTCTCTCCTCTAAAAATAACCCAATCCCGGTCACAAAAATTAATTTTAGGGGATAATAATTTTCACTTGAAGGGTCACAAATTGCGGTCATAGGGTCACATACTAAAAACCCAGGGGTCACAAAATGTGCTCCAAGGGTCACAAATTAAAAGCTCGTGGGTCACAAAATGGAACTGATGGGGTCACGAATTGGGTTTGAGTTGATGCGTTTGAGGAAGACGATGGAAAGAGGAAGTGATAGGTGTTGCCGGTGAATGTGGAGAGAGAAGGGTGGTTGGGGTGATGGGATCAATTTTTTTTTTTAATGTGAGAGAGAGATGAGTTGGGGTTTCGATTAAAGGGTGTACTGTGGGGAGATAGACGATAGTGGGGGGTATGGCCTCGCCGGAGAGTACGCGACGGCGATAAGTGGCGGTGATGAATGGTGATGGGTGGCAGTGGTCGTTAGAACGGTAGTGTCCACCAATGACGGTATAGTTTTAGACTAACTTTCTCGTGTCGTGGTATGGAGGCCATTGCCTTAAAATCGATTTCCCACCTGACAGTGGTGACTAATCGTTAACGATGGATTTCTTTCGAAGGATCACACTAGCACTGTATTCGCAGTCAATGAGAATACAGTGCTTGAGGACTTAGAAACACGACTTAGTAAAAGGGTCCAGGTTTTGTGTTTAGAGAGACGGAAGAGCTTACTTGTTTTGTGTGTATAACTGAATGGGAAGGGCTGCTTATAAACTGAAATGAGGGGGAGCCTCTGGAATGAACCTAGACTCATGAATTTGTAACTGACAATTAAATGAAATTAAAGAAGGAAATAAACTGCTTGATTTCTGTCAGTTACAGAATCCAAATGGGTATGTTCATAACGGCTATATACGAATCATTTAAGGCCCAAAAAGATATATAAGACACCAAGCACCCCACCCCACTTGGGCCCAAAGACATTCCCAAGATCCCAAGGCCCAGGCCGGGTGATAGGCGGCGGCGCGCGTATGTGGTTCATGTCAACCCAACAACTTGGTCAACATAGTCTCCACACCCCAACTCATCTTAGCTTGTAAGCTCAATGTAGATTATAGTTAATAAACACTATAGTGCCTTATCTCCCCATCAATGTGGAACAAATAAACAACACAATAAATGAAGGCTAGAATACCAAAGGTCTTATGGCCATTACACAATAATAATCCAACAGTGGTGAGTGGTGAGTGGTGATGGGTGGTTGTTGGTGGGTATAGATTAGAGAAAGAGTGGAGAAGATGGGGGGAGAGAGGGGAGAGATATGTATAATTTTTTATTAAAAGTGTCGTATGTAGCTAGGTACAACCTTATCAAAGAAGGTTGCTTGTACCATAAAATTTTCGAAATATTACTATCTTTGCCAAAGATCGTATTCATTTCATTTTGTGAGTTGTCCTATATTTTAGGACGGGGGAAATAATATGAATATTGTAAGATAAAAGTTAAAAAATTTCTTAAGATGCTACTAATTTTTCCTCTTCGTAGTCGTCGTATCTTCCAAAAATCCGAACAAATGTATTTCTTGTTCAACCTTTTTTCTTTATCTATTTATTTATTAAATATCATAAAACAAATTTAACTAAATTTTCCTAATATATATTGTCCT
>ONZK01004071.1:42640-52873 GCA_900322385.1 Pharnaceum exiguum
TCACTGTCATGTTGCCATAAATTAAAGTTTTGCTGCATGAGTACTTTTTCATCATCACGTGGGTACTATAGCCTTATGGAAAGAGAAGTCAGCTTTGCTTTTAGTTTTCTCCTGATGATGAAATCGAATAATGTACAGAATGTCAACTTTTCTACCTATGTCTATAATAAATATTTAATTTTTACAACGTAGGAGCGGCTGATAGAGACTGAGAGTGGCAAATATAACAGTTTGCAGCAAGCAAATTCAAGCTGGAATACTTGGACAGAAGAGCTGAAGAAAGTATGCTGGCTTGCAGGGCCAATGATATCAATTTCTTTTCTGCATTATATGGTACAAGTTGTTGCGTTGATGGTTGTTGGACATCTTGGGGAAGTTCCATTGTCAAGTGTCGGCATCGCCATTTCCTTCACCAATATTACCGGGTTCACTGTTATTGTAAGGATTTTTGTACCAAGGGCTTAACAATTCTGTTGTTTAGCTGCATTATTCCATTTAGTTTAATTTTATTCAAGCTAAAGCAGGGCATTGGGCAGAGCAGTTTCCGTTCTCTGCATATTTTATCCAGTTCTGTTCCCTTGCAGTGTTTCCTTTCTTTCATTCTTTCATTTCTGTCTTTTATTTGTACTTATTATTATTATTATCCGTATGTTTTTTATTCAAATTATGTTGGATAACGTATTGTAAACTCATGGCAGCGTGGACTTTGTGGTGGGCTAGACACTCTCTGCGGGCAAGCCTATGGAGCAAAGCAGTATAACAAATTTGGAACCTATGTTTACAGCGCCATTATTTCACTACTTCCAATTTGCATCCCAATTAGTGTACTATGGATATTCATGGACGAGCTTCTATTATTAACAGGCCAAGCTCCATTTATTTCAGTTGAAGCACGAAAATTTTCTGTTTGGCTAATCCCTGGATTGGTAGCCTCTGCCATCTACTACCCTTTAACTCGGTTTTTCCGATGTCAAAGTCTTACTCGCCCCCTTGTCCTGAGTAATCTGGCAGTCCTCATCCTGACCGCATTTTCGTGCTGGATACTTGTGTATAAGATGAATTTTGGGACTCAAGCTGTTGCTTTCTCAATTAGCTTATTCAGTTGGTTTCACGTCGTAGTGCTTTGCCTTTACATCAAGTATTCCTCTACTTGTGATAGAACTCGTGTTGCATATTCCAAAGAAGCGCTAGACTATGTGTGGCCATTCCTACGTTTTGGGTTCCCTTCTGCTTTGATGACATGGTTAGTTTACGGCTATTCTACAGAAATCAAATTTTCTGAAAAAATTTCAATGTCTTGGTTATATCCAATGATTACTAAGATATTTATTTCTATAATGCAAGCCTCACAACAGCCTAAAGTGGTGGGCATATGAGATTGTGACATTGCTTGCAGGTCGTTTACCAAATCCACAACTGGAGACCTCCGTGCTTTCTGTTTGGTAGGTTGTCTGCAGTTTTTTTTCCTCACAGTACTACTGGTTTGTGGTCTACCATTCTACGCTAAAATTATGTCTTCATCAATCTTTAATCTCAGTCTTAATCTGGTGTCGTTGCATTCAACAATTCCCCTTGGCTTAAGTATCACCACGAGGTATGCTCTCATAATACCTTAAACATAAGACAATCTACTCCTGCAGCTATATGATCATCGTATTATTATTACTTAACGCAATCAGGAGTTTTCTGCAGTATTCGTGTTGCAAATGAACTTGGCGCTGATAACCCCGAAGCTGCTCGCCGTTCAGCTTGGGTTGTGTCCTGTGTAACCAGTTTAGAAGCCGTCATTTTCAGTTCCATTTTGTTGGGGTGTCGTAGTGTAGTGGGATATGCTTATAGCCATGACCAAGAAGTTGTTGACTATGTTGCTGTAATGCTTCCCATTCTTTTTCCTACCATGGTGTCTGATTCAGTGCAATATATCTTTACTGGTTAGTTCGTCTTCACTTATCAATCTGAGTCCTTCAATCGTCATATGGACTGATACCATTTCTGTTCTCTATGTACATAGGAGTTCTCAAAGGAATTGGATGGCAGCGAATAGGGGCGTATATCAACGTTGGTTCGTTCTATGTGGTGGGAATTCCGGCAGCAGTGGTGTTAGGTTTTGTTTTCCAAATGAAAGCAAGGGGGCTGTGGGTGGGGATGTTGGTTGCCTTGACTATACGCTTTATCCTTCTCACTTTGCTAGTAGTTCTCGCGAAGTGGCAGAAGCAGGTCTCGCGTTTTCTTCATGTTCTCCTACTAATTTAACACCTATCACACAAAAAAAAAACTAATCTTTTGTTTAATTCATAGGCCATCGAGCCAAGAGAGAAGGCAGCTGGTGATAATGTGAAGAATGTGAATGACACTGAGTCAGCCTTTGTGGGTGCAAGAAGGCAAGAAGAGGCAAATGACCGAATTCAAATTGAAGGTCAATAGTGGGCAAGAATGGGGAAGTGGCCAACGAAAAAAACTGCAGGTCAAGAATGGTGATACACTGATACCTTGTAGACATCACAGTGATTTCCTCTTCTCTTTAAAAGAAATGTGTACCTGCCATTGAACTCAATAAAATTGTGCTCACAATTTTACTTGCACAAAACATCAAAATAGCAACAGATATCCTTAGTAACGAAATTAGCAAAGGTTATTCAACCGCTGCTAACTTAGCAACGAAATTAACGAAATCCAACAATTTATATCCTACGCCCGGTGTACCATTACCGGGTGTAGGATGTACGGATTCACGAAATCTTGTAGCATGGTTATTTCTAATTCCTTAGCCCCACTTAGTAACGAAACGAATTGTGGAAAATCCATTGCTAAGCTTAGCAAATCTCTTGTGAAGTAAACCGTTGCAACAGATTTTTAACTCGCAGATGAGCTTCTAGCAACGAATTGTGGAAAATATGTTGCCGTAAGCTTAGAAAAATCTGTTCCTAAGTCATACCTATGAACATATACTTAAAATTCTAGAACTTTTTTTTTTGATGAAAAAAAATTCTAGAACTTGATAAATGAATTATACATCGTTTCTAAATTAGTAAATTTAACTAGTAGCTTCACTAGTTAGAGTGCAACATATCCATACACACCACCTAAATTCCAAAATTCGCGCACACATGTTGTGTATTGGATGTCTAGTATCCGTTGCTAAGTTTCTAAGTGACGCCCATTTTTAGAAACGAGCAAAGTTGTGGCCTGGTCCGATGCTAAGAACACCTTAGTAACGGATTTTGGCTCCTTAGAGCATGCACAATGGAAGCCACTTTTTAAAGTAGCTTGGATGTGCCATGTCACTTTGAAGCAAGTTTACAAATTTAGTGCAATGGAAAGCAACTTCCTTGAAAAATAAAAAAAGGCAAAGAAGAATAAGAAAAAAGATAAATTAATTGTGGGCATTATTCATCTAAGAGAGAGATAGGAACAAAAGAGTGAAAAATAATAAATTAGAACCAAAGCAACCATGAGGAAAGTTGCTTGCCAAAGCCACTTCTTTCCAAGTCTCTTACCCAAGCAACTTTTATTTTTGTTGTGCAATGGTAAGCACCTTGCAAGCTAGTGCCAATAAGGACCAAAGCATGCTCAAAGTTAACCATTGTGCATGCCCTTAGGCCCTTAGCTACAGAAATTCTAAAATTCAAGTTGCAGATCAATGAAAGAGAAATGAAGCTACTCGACTTTCCTTGTGTCTTTGGCTGATGACAACTGACATATATTATCATTTAGGAAGCATTTATAATAAATTTTATTTGATTTTTTTTCATGAAATTTTATTTTGATTTTGTAATATAGTGTAAGTACAACATTCTGCATGGGGAGTTAAAAATATTAGGCAATAATGATTATTAAGTCAGTTAGTGGCGTTTATTTAATATTATTAGAAGTAACGGCGAGCCTTGAAAACTTAGGAAAAGGAATGGCCTACTCGTCCATTATTGATTGCCTAATCCGTCCCGAATAATTAGAATTAGCCCATCAACCTACTTATTAATCAATTGATCCATAACCTCTTTATTTCAACCCACAATGTAAGCCCAATCTACAAACAAGCCTGATCCAAACAAAAATCAACTTTTCCTTGTCTCTCCATTTAAAATAGGCAAAATTACCCTGAATAATCCCAAGTTGGACCAAATATACCACAATAATCCCAAGTTGGTAAATTATCCCAAATAATCTCAACTTGACCCTTTATATCCCTCAAAAGTTTAATGAATTCCGGCAGGGCTACTTCAGGTGTAGATTGCTGGCGTGGCATCTTTTAGACCGGTGTTTTGCTCAGCCATAAGTTGACTCAATTTTTTTTTTTAAAAAAAACTAATTGCTATATACACCCATTTGCAATCCATTATTTTCACCCAAAATTTCACTTTTACTAAACAGCCCTGATTAACTCTGAAAAAAATTTATTATCCCCCGCGTTATTCTCGATTTTTCTTCTAAATACGCTAAGGCAGTTCACCACCATACCAAAGTCCTCAACTCTCCCCTTCAAAACTTTACACCTTGAAGTCAAGTGAAACATGGTTATTAAGTACTGAAACATGGCTGTAACTTCATTAATTTGGTTTTGATTTTATCAAATAAGATACTGTGATTTGTTCGCTTGCCACTTTAAACTAATTTCGAGTAGTAAAATTTGTCAAATGTCTAACATTGCTAGGCTCCAATAAAGTTCTATGTGATCCCATTTGTCTGGTAACTGATAAGCATGCCAACTTGCCAACAATGGTGTACTATGATTTTGGTAATCTGCACTCCAACTAGTTCATCACAACGTTGGCTTGTCAGCAAAAAGCATTTGCGGCCACTTTAATTTCATTGTGAAATTCCCAAGAGATGCATGCCAAACGGTTCTAATTCATAGAACTGTGGGTGTAGGGCAACATATGGACGAGAGACTCCGGGCGGTGGGGAGGTAAGAAAGTCACCACGGTGTAGTTAGGCCGATAGGCGTCGGAATTTGCAATTTACTCGAACAGTTGTTTAGCCACATATGCGAACTTTCACCCGAAAACATCTTTTTGGGCATCATTAGTCTGCTCGCGTGAAATCTCGGGCAAGTTGGGATTATTCTAAAAAATATATCAACTTGAGATTATTTTTGGATAATGGCCCCAACTTGGGATTATTCCCATCAATTTTGCCTTAAAAATAGCCTTAAAATAAAGTCCAAATGCAAGTGAGGTGTACATCATAAGGAGTGGCGAATATCCGATAGAATTACCGTACTTACAGTGTGATTTTTTTAAAGCCGAGTCAACATATGACTTTGCAAACACTGGTCAAAATGATGCCACGCAAGCAAGCTACACCGAAAATAGCCATGCTGGAATTCATTAAGCTGTTGAGGGATATAGGGGGCCAAGTTGGAATTATTGGGGGTAATTTACCAACGTGGGATTATTGTGGGATATTCGGTCTAACTTGGGATTATTCAGGGTAATTTTGCCTTTAAAATATTAATATCTAACAAGAAATTAATACTCATTGAGCAATAATTATTCTCATCTTAGGTGAGATTTTCGAAATCAAAGAGATCATTCCCGAGTTGCTTTTAACCATAACTAAAATTGGATAAAGATTTAGAATAATCCAAGTAAGGAAAATGAAAGATACTCGAATCCCCTTCCTACTCGTAGCGACACGGGGCACTTGAGAAAACCAGATAGAGGGAAGTGTTGGCCTAGTGCCAACACGACCTAAAGGGAGCCGGAACTAGCACTAGGCCCTGCCCTAGGCGCCGGTCTCAAGTAATCAATACCAGCATTGTATTTATAAGTATATTTCCGGATCTTTTCCTATATTTTTCTCCTTTCCGGAATTCTTCCCATACTCCACTATAAATACCTCCTCATGATTAAAGCCTCTTTTCCATCATCAATTCAACCTAGCATTACTATGCATAAATCCCTCCACATTATACAAAACTAACAAAACCCCGACCTCTCTTAGTCAAAACCTTCAAACTCCTAAGTAAACTCCACACCATGAATACATCAACTTTCAACCATCATTCTACAGCACAAGTTGCAAAGACGCCAAGACAAGGAACCCTTTTCTCAAGTCCTCAAGTGCAAGCAAGATCCTCTTGTAGTCTTAAATAGACTCCCGATAAAGTAGAATAAATATGAAGGGCTCTTTGTAAAACTTATCCTTTTTACTATTTGAAATCTTCTAACTTGTACTAGTGTTAAGGTACTTCATAAAGTTTTGTAAGGTATATAATTAACAAGCTCCTCAAGATGTGATCTTCTTGAGGATGATTGTTTCATTGTAAAAAATGCATTTGTAGTACATTGCTTTGCTATTTCAATGTTATTGTCAATCACCATATTTTCTTAGAACTAGCTTCACATAAATCGAAGTGAAATTAAACATAAAAGCAGATTTTTGTCTAAAGGGAATTACTTCTATGCTTAAAGAACTTGGATAATTCCTTAACTCTTGCATGTGAACTCACGGACAATTAGAATTTTTTTATAGGTTGTTAATCCTACATCTTGAGTATTTTTAAGCATAAAACATTAACTAATGTGACTAGCAGAGGTAAAGCATCACCCCCGAACCCGAACAAATCAGTTGTCGTATGATCAAGTCACTAGCCTTTTCTAAAACACAACTTAATGCAATATCCTCCGATTGTCCCTTCCGGTTCAATGGCATGATTAGATAATTTTTGTACTACACATAGTTACAATAAAAAGGTTTCCGATTGTTTTCCTATTAAAAATAATTCTGGCCGACTCTGTTTCTAGCATTCGCCTTCCAACATCCAACTGGTAGGAAACGGGTTTATCAAATATGGAACCGATTATTAAATGGGTGATCCAATAAGGTGTCTAGGGCCTCTGTACCAACAAGTGGCGACTCAGCTTCAGATTTTTAAGAGGGTGAAACTCGAAAAAAAAACTTTTGCGTTGAAAACAAAATTTATCTATTGTTCATGTCATAGAAGTATAAAACATCACATGTGCGTAACATATCAGACTACATCACATACCCGTGGGAAAAAGGAATTTGGAAAACTGTGAAGTGGACCAGTTTGTCTGCTTTGCTCCTAGTTTTGAAAACTTTTGACAGAGAAAGCTTCAGGCAATCAAAAAATAACTAAATAAATTAGGCTTTAGAGTCTATCGTGTTGATAACGTGTTGAGAAATAAGAGAGGAAATTAGTTGCTCTGGAAAATTTATTCTCTTATTAAGAGTACATGGTATCTTACTACTATATAAAGCAGAACACAAAGAGAGAGTGTAAAAGAGAAAAATCCTTATTTGCCACCACACAATTGGTTAACCGAAAAAAATTGAGCCCTCTAATTGGTTAATAAAAGTGCAATTCGCTTATCCAATTGGTTGATTAAGAAAGGAATCGCTGCTGTGATTGGCTGATTGAAAACGATTGTGTCCTCTAATTGGTTGATTGAAAACGAAAATTGCCATTACAATTGACCGATGGTCATTTTTATAACATGTCAGAAATTGGTTATAATTTATATTTTTTTTTAACCAAAACACCCGAAATGATTTAAAATAGCAAATTCTACCATACTCCTGGGAGTAGGGAGCTATATGCTCCCATGTATTTTTATAGTCCCCTTTGAAATAAAAAAAAAACAGAAAAATACCCAATTTATAAAAAAAATACCCCCTTCTCCACTCTCTCTCCTTACCAACCCCACTATCTCATCATTCTCACCCAACAAACTCCGGCCACTTCCACCACCATCTCGCCGCCGTCATACCGGTGACATCATACACCGCCACATACTACTCCTCACCCTGCAATCGAAACCCCAACACTTCTCTATCTCACATCCATAAACCCAATCTCATCACCCATAACCACCACACTCTCTCTCCACATTCACACCCACAACACCCCGCCATCACACCTCATTTTCAATTCCTTGGCATCATCCCACCATCATCTATCACCAACGACAACATAGTTCGTGTCTACCTTCAACCACTAAAACCCATTTCGTGGCTATGAGTTTCATTTTGTGACCCCATAAGCTATTTTGTAAAACCCCATGTTTTGTGACCCCTTGAACGTGTTTTGTGACCCCCTCAACAATAATCTGTGACTCTGTGAGCGCAATTTGTGACCCCTCTTTGTCGACCTTAATGCATTTTGTGACCCCCCGAATCTGTGGCCCCTGATTTATTAATATGTGACATCTTAAACTCAATTCGTAACCTTCTAAATTTGTGGCCTTTAATTTGTATTTGTGACTAATATTTGATGAGAAAGAATGGTTTTGAGGTTTTTTTTACCATGTTTGAAATTTTTGATAAGGAGAAATAGTGTGATTGGGTTTTCTTTTAAAGGAGAGTGAGTGTGAAAATGGTACTTTGTGTGAGGAAAAAAATGGGGATCTTGAGGAGAGAGTGGAACAATGATAAAAGACGTGAAAATGACAATAAGGAATTAGGAGAGAAGAAATGGGAATGGAAAAGTTTGATTTGTGAGAATTGGAAGAAGAGAGATTGAAATGGGGTTATTGTGGTGGTGGTGTTTCAAAGGTGAAGGAGAAGTATAGGGAAGGGGAAAGGGGAAGGGAAACTGGGAAATGGGGGATTTGTTTTGTATTTAAACAGCCGTGCGTACATAGCTATGTAAACCCGGTTGTATAGTAGACTGATTGTTTAAAATAAAGGTAAATGTTAATTATTATATGTTCAATCGTCTGATAGGCAATTATTTCGGAAGATAATTCGTTTGTGGATATTATAGGAAATTCAATACTAGAGGAAACTTCCTGATCTTCTTTTTTAAATTAAATTTAAGGAACCGGTTACCGAAGATTAAGGAAAGAATATAATATCTCTCTATTTGAGGCCTAATTTAGTTGGTAATTATCGTAGATAAATTACTTAGATTAGGATGCTATATATTTGAATTTAGGCGGTAAACGATATAATGAAAAATGTGTTTTTAAAATTTGAACAATTTTTAACGATAGACGGGATATTACTAGGTCATACAGAGTGCAGAGTTCAAGTACCTTTTGAAAGTATAAATACATACGTTCTCATAACTTTTATTCTTGTGCATCCTCTATAGTAATTAGAAAAACAACGTAATGGCGGAAATGTATAACCACATAGATGAAGTTGCTCTTAGTAATAAGAATAATTTGAAAATTTATGGTAGGCTTTACGTCTATGGATTGCTGAGAACGAGTCCATAGGCTTCTTACTTCTCGACGCAAAGTTTCGTCTATAGCACGTTCTTTTAGCTTTGTGAATTGTATTATCATATTTTGTTTTTGATTACATTATGTTCATAAAAAATCTATTATGGTTTTAGGATCAAAAGATCGAGGTGTTTGTCAGCAAAAAATTCATCTACAGATTTGGTGGTGGTCGCATCAGCGAGGGAAAAACGTTTACTATCACTAGATTTATGCATGCTCTTAATGATAAGGCAAAGTTAACTAACCATGACTGTAAGATCTGCTTTCATATTAAGACTGATATAGTCGAGACTCGGCTGAACGTTGTAAAGATTCCACGATATGCTTTCAGTTTCGTCACACTTAACGATATCGAGTCTGAGTTTATTGATAAAGATCTTTTGATTATTGGTACGCATTACAGAATCTTTATGTACATCGTTTGTAATCTTTGTCCATAATTTGTATTTATTTGTTCACATATATAGATCTATTTTTTATTATCAGATTTTATTGGACAATTGGTCGATGTCGAAGGAGTGCGGATCAAAACAAAGGCACAAATTGAATTTTTTCGTGGAAGAATACAGGTAAATTTATTATGGAAATAAATTTGATATGTTAGACTTTATATGTTCATCCTACAATATTAACCCATTCGTTCTGTGTTGTAATGGAAGGAAGATGAAATGTCTTATGTTTGGATCTTGCTGTACTGACGTTCAAAGACTTGCTAGAACACCTAGGGAAGGCCCGTACGTTATTATACTGCTGGTGTGAGAGTAACTTTTGCGTCATGTTAAGTTATATTTCTGCTTACGAAATACGGAGTACTTTTTATTGTGCATGGTGTCAATATATTTCCATGGTATATCATAATATTATTTCAAATATCTTTGACTTGATCAGACACTTGGCAACTGTCTCAATGGTAGGAAAAAATACAAGTGCTTTCAGATGAGTCTATTATGTATATTTCAGATTATATTCAAAAGTATACATCTATTCATGCATACTTTAACGATATGAAAATGGTATAAATCTTTTTGTCATCCAACATATT
>ONZK01004086.1:20948-37369 GCA_900322385.1 Pharnaceum exiguum
GGGGGGGGGGGGGTCGAGACTGATCAAATATCAATCTTGCAAAAATGTTGCAATGTGCATGGATTAGGAGGTGTTAGTTTTGAAAAAAAAATGTTGCACCTACATGGATAAGGAGGTGTGAGTGTTAGATATCATTTTCCATCTGACTCTGGCTTGATTAAGAAGGTTTCGGTGGTACCAGAATGCTATTATCTTTACCTTTTGTTGTTATATTGCTTCCAGAGGTGTAATGTCCTTGCTCCTTCACTCTCATGATGCACTTTTAACATTCGTCTTTCTACATTAAATTGCAGAGTAGACAATTTACTACTTGTAGGAGATGAAGTCAGTGGTGTAAACAAATCAATTTTCTATGTTTATTACGTATACTTTTGGCTCATTTGAGTAATGCGTACTTTAATTTTTGAAAGCAAGTGGTGTTGAACAATTACTCAGATACACTAGCATTTCCAAATTATGCAATTGAACTTACTAAACATTTGGTTCTTGATTTTTGCAAATGGATGTTCTATGCTGCCTCCATGTTTTGTGTTGAAGTGTTTTGTATGTGTAGATATCTGTGCTCTTAAGACTTTTTGTGCATCCAATGTTTTCCCAACCTTACTATTTCTTGCACGAGAACTCTACCTGATAAGATCATGCTCTGCAGCTTCTGTGCCCGACTCCGTGAAAGCTGAACTATTGCAGAGAATCCATTCCTTTATAAATTCAGCTGCCATATGATTATAGGAACTACCCAAGGGTGATTTAGTTTGAGACAGACATCAGTGACAACTTTACCAGAGTTCGATATGGTGATGTGTTCACGATGTAGGCCAGGACTGCAACCTGCACCTACCTACCTCACATCCTGTCATGTTGCCTTCTGAAAGAAATGAAGGACACCCTCAGGGTTTATTTCGGGGGGTGGAGGATTGTAGGATGAATTTTTAGGCCTTGTCCAACATAGCACTTTGAGTCATGGCGCAAGTCTTTGTAGTGTTTTTTTTTTGGGCAAGTAGTCTTTGTTATGTTACAATGATCGTAGTGCTACAATATCAAACTGTTTTAAATATGAAATGCTGAAAAATGGACAGGATTGAAGATCATGTATCAGACTTTTCAAATGTGCAGAGATCAAATACAACAACATCGACCGAGTGTAATCCCCATTCAATAATTAAATCCCCATTCAATAATTATTTGTCGTATTGCAGAGAGACCATAAGTCGAATTTACAATCTTCTAACTGGGCGATTGTCCCTACACTACGTAGTTTATGAGTTTACATTGGTACGTCCATCCCCGGTTGGGTACTTATTTGAGGTATTTCTTGTAGTAGTCACCAGAACTCGTCCAAAAATCAACACTGTAAGAGCTGCCGTCTTTGCAAAACCTTTCCATTAGAAACAGGATTGTCGCTGGCTTGGTTTATGTATTACTAGTTTAAAACTTCTGCCTTTTACCCACATTTTGTTGCCAAGTTTCACAAGCCCTGGTGTTGCATTTTATATGTTTACAAAATAATAATTTGAAGCTCGGTACTCTTCAGAATGGAAAACGAGGGTGGGCATGGGTAATTCTGAGTTATTTACTCTTGGAAATGTCTGTGGAGGATGATTAAATGGGGGGTTTTGCTCTCACCAGCTCAAGCTGAAATGTTGGCCATTCACGGTGCATTTTGGTGGGCTAAGACGTGTGGACTATCTTCCACATATCCTGTGTTACTCCAGGAATGTGGTTCATTCTAGCGGTTGGTCCAATGCAGAAGATTGAGAACTGATTGGCCAGGATCAGGAAAGCTATTTTAAGACATCGTTTTCCTTTAAATTCGGTTCTATTCCCTTGGATTCTTGGATAGTAGATAGGTCTTGCACTCCTGCTGTTACAGCAAGGAGAAGGGAGGTTTATATTTTTTGCCGTTTTAGAATTAAAAGTTAGATACTTCAATTGAATGGAGATTTATACTCGTCGTAGAAAAAAAAAGTTAGATGCATTGTTGCATGTGTATACTGCTGCTATTTCCTATCTCTGTGCCGTCCAGCGAAGGTGCTCAATTTCACCTGCACTCACGGATTTCTGATCTGTATGAGCTCTAGTGCTCTACACAATTCAAAAGGTTTAATGCCAGGACAACAAAGTGTATAGGCAGCAGTACGCAGCAGGTACGGGTAGGCAACTAGGCATATATGTCTTTGATTTAACACAATCATGGAGTTAAGTTTTACAATCAGAGAATACAGATAGAGGTTTGCCTCAGTGACTTGTATTGGCCAACGAATCACAAAGCTAGACTCTCTACTGGATTCTTACAATATAATGTAAGTCCACAGAATACAGATCACATTTATTTGCAGTTGTCACATTCCTTTCCTACTTCCTCATAATAATAATATTTAAACCCAAGCCAGATCTCATCTCCCAAGCTTGCGCTTCATGGAAAACTTGGCTCACATATCAAACATACAAGAAGCAACCTACAATATGCTGCCACAATCCTACCTCCAACGGCTTATGTTGAAAGTAGGATACGTCAGCAGCGAAATTTACACTCCAGCTTGTTCACAGAGGTCCAGTAACTCGAGGGTCTACAAAAGAAACAACAATTTCTCATAAGAGTCCATAACTAGAAAACATAATCATGTATGGCTTTCTAAGTAAAGATGAATTACCTCCGAGACAGAGAGTTCAAGACGGAACTTTGGGCCATCATAATGATGCAGGACAGGCCTAAAGGAGTCTTCCTCCAGTGCCTTGCTGATCTTTCGGATGCGGATCCTCACCTAGGATACCAAAGAAGAAATATGAGCAGGTGGCAATGGTTGATCAAGCTGTACGCTTGTAAAAATAATCAATAAAGGCAGTAATAGTACAGGACGATAGTTATTTTTAAATTTTTACCTGAGCAGGAAATCTTGATTCACCTTTGCATTTCTTATCTTCCCAAGCAGTTGGATCTATATTTGAACCACCAAAACTAGATGCCTGTTCAAAGATAGGGGAAATTAGGAGGTGCCAAATCAAGATTCAGAGAACATCAAGCATGACAAGCAAAACCATATACACCCTCCCTATTTTCTGCTCCAGTTATGAGTTATGACTACTGAAGCTATTGAAACAGCCTAGAAGACTATCTTCCAGGCTTCCGAAAGTAGCAATTAGAAAGAGACATTATCAGTTGGTGTGTTTACTTGATTTGGTTGACATCAGGGAGGCAGGTGAGCTTGGTCAGAAGGATGGGTTTCCATGAGATCCATTTTCATCGAGCTCAGGAATGTAAACTATGGAACACGAACCCCTTGATTCCAAGTTCCCAACATTTACAACTAACACAAGAAGAAGTCCACAACAAAGAGAGAAAAGAAGGGGGAGAAGGGGTGTTCAGCTAATGCAGTTCTGGAAGACGGTCTTCTATTCTTTTACTTATGTTTAGCGTTCTCCTCTTAAATGTTCGAATAAAACTTTATGAGTACCAGTTAAGAAATTCAACAACTACTTCACATTGTATGTATGGCACAAAGCCACATACTACATACCACAGAGGGAGACAGATGTGTAGTTGACTCTTGACAGGCAACTGCTGCCAATATATTTTAGAGGTCGCCCCTCTATAAGGGTACCAAATGACAGTATTTAGTTATCTTCTTCAAGAAAATTTTCCTTCAGGGATACACACACCAGCGTAGCGTTCTTGGCTGTCTTAAACTCTTTTCAAACTAAATTAGGATAAATGGATATCACTCGTGAAGTTTGGAGAAAGAGGTATTCTGGGTGAACTTTTGCTAGTATTCAATGTCCATGGTCATATGCATCAAGGGAAGCGAATGCCAGAGAGAACAAACCTCAAAGATACCATGAAGCTGGTGAGTTGTGTAGTTGTACAGGAACAAAGGTAAGCCTGGTGTAATAGCTCGGACTGAGTCCCTGTACCTAGGTGGCAAACCTGCAACGGAGTACAATAGTCAGCTATCAGCATTCATTATTATAACACATACAACAAAAGCAACAGATGATCACGCTTTCACATCCATCACTCTCAGGTATGACGAACCACTAAAAGAAATCCCTGGGAGGCTGGGAAGTAAAAAGGCCAATATTCTATGACATGAAATGAGACCATAATGTGGGAAAATCCATCAACAAAAATTGGAAAGCAAAGAGGAACAGTCCTTCTGGATGACGGATTATTTATTTATGTTTGTTTGTTTAAAAGAAACACAGGAATGACAGAGATCCCCATGACTCAGAAGCTAGCAGCAAAGATAATCACTTACCAAATAGCTGTCTCTTTAGGTTCTCCTGCATGGTGTCATTGTTACAAACAAAGATATATCCACCAAGGACTTCATTCCTAGGAAGAGTCTCCGCTGCAGGCAGGGTCTTGAACCTTTTATCATTGTCTTTATCATTGCAATTGTTGTTGTTGTGGTTGTTGTTGCAGTTAAGATTGTTGTTAGTGGGCTCCTTATTGACGTGGTTGTTGATGTTAAGCTTGTTAAAGGCCACGTTCTCCACAAGGTTAACATTGCTTTTTGGATAGACAGCATTCATGTTGTACATGTTGTTCCTAAATGTGTTTTTACTAAAACTTTCAGGGCCCTTGGAGTCCAAACTCAACATGTTAAAGTTAAAATTCTCAAATTTGTTTTCTTCTTGGAACCCAAATCTTTCCCGTGGCCTTGGATCAGCAGCTCCCTTAGAGAAATCGAGGTTATTCATACGTTCCCCCTTATTCCTTGTCTGCTCTGCAAGCTTTGAAGCAGCCATCATCCATTTGTGGTCTTCCGACATTTTTGAATGTCCACGGAGCTCATCACCCAGTTGCCAAAAGCTGCCATTGTTGTTCATCCTGCAACCCTGATGACACATGAAAGATTAAATATCAAGCACTCATGCTGAGTTGGTCCACATTACACAATGCAATGAGGAGATTTAATAAACAGAGTGAAAATACTAACTACAGACTCTATTGTTCATATATTTGTACCGGGACTTCAGATGACTGTCAGGTGGTAGTAGAATTCAGAGTTGTGCTAAGATTTGGCGAAAACTTATGGAACCATCAATCCAGGAAATGAAAACTGAAACTATTTAAACTATAAAAATATGCATACAGAACTTAAGAAATATGTACACACAATAGTAGCCCTGTCGATCAAGTGGACCAGAATCTGACTACAAGTTCAACTAATGAGGTGAAGTTCTTGTTCTTTCGGTACCGACTATTTCCCCTATCTCAAACCTCAAAAACCTATTAAAACATCGACGCTCATCATAGTTGTTCAACTCAAAACCCGAACAAGTCTAACCTAATCGACCGCAAAAACTACATCACTGTCAGCAGCATCTACAGAACTCAAAAAACACCTAGCTCAACTCCTTGAACTTTATTGTCCTAAATTATCGACGATGCTATGAGATTACTACATGAGAGGTCTACGTTAAACCTCACAAGCCTTTCCTATGCATTTACTTGCTAAACTATAGAAAAACAAAAACATAAAAGTAAATAAAAAATCACATTATTATTAACCCATCATATAGTGCAGCCAAAATAAAATGAACAATCACATACATGATACAAACAGTCAAATAAAAATAAAAGAAAGAAAGAAGTATTAACAGCCATGAAAAAAAAAGAAAGGAAAATACAAGCAACAGAAGATCAATTTTCTTGATAAACTAATGAAGCTAACCGACACACACATTTGAACCAAAGCAACCCAAAAGTTCAAAAATAAAAATAAAGGCAAAATCTTGGAGGTGGAATCAAAAGAGTGAGAGTTGAAGAAAAGTGTAGAAAAGTCAACAAAAAATGCAAAGTAAAAATAACAGGGGAAATATATACGTATAGATCTAAAAATAGAAGAAGGGATAAAAATAGAGCATACCCAGATGAGGAAATGAGGAGCTAGCTAGATTTGGGGGATCCCGAAATTGGAAGGAAGGAGAGAGAATGGAGTAGAGGTGTAGGAAGAAGATGATGAGAAGAAGAGAAAAGGAGAGAGAGAGGAAGAAATGCTCAACTCACCAAGCTCAACCCACCTGTGAATTGTGATGTTTAAGGCTTTATCTTTTCTTTTTCTTTTTCTTTTTCTTTTTCTTTTTATGTGACAATGTGTGTGATTTTGTGTCCTGTTTGTCCGCAGATGATTTCGGTTCTTGGAGGACGTGACAGAGTGGTTACTTTGGTAATTGGTACTAGACTTAAACATAAATAAAAAAAAAGAAAACTGTCTGCCGACTTTTATAATTTGGGATTTTTTAATTCCAAGTTTAAAATGACCCGGATTGGCCCACATAATTTTGGGTTTCTCTCTTTCTAGAAATAAACAAAAAAAATGAAAGGGGTTTTCAAGAAAGGACTTCAATGGCGATTAGGTGATGGTTCTCAAATCAATTTTTGGACGGATAACTGGATAAGTACTACTTCTTTACTTGATCTAACAGGGCTTAAAATTTCAGATGTCAATGAACCTATGTTGAAAGTTGCTGATTTTATCCTACCTTCTAAGACCTGGGATGTCAATAAATTGCAATCAGTAGTTTCTAGTGATATTATTAATCGTATCTTACTTATTCCAATTCCGACTACGCCTTGTAATGGTGAACTTGGTTGGGGACTATCTTCAAATGGTCAATTTTCTACAAGATCGGCCACGCTTCTTGCACAAGGTATTAAGTCAGGTATTACTGAAAAATGGCAATATCGATGGGTTTGGGATCTGAATATCAATCCAAAGATTAAAATTTTCCTATGGAAACTGTTCCATAGATCGTTACCTTCTAAAGATTGTCTTTATCACCGAAAAATTATCCAATGAACCATGTGCTATGTGCAATTCAGCGTCTGAATCATTTTCGCACATCTTTTCCTTTTGTGTAGAAAGCACAAAAGTATGGCAATTAGCTTTTGACAAAGGATGGATTCATTCACCCATTCCCTTTCAAGATATCTTTACTTGGATTCAATTCTTAAAGGATGCGGAGTCAATTCATTCATCATAATTTGTTAAATCAATGTACCTCATATGGAGTATTTGGCTGGGACGGAATGATAAATGTTTTGAAAGGAATGCCTTTTCAATCCTATGGGCATTTTCTTACGAGCTAGGAGGAGTTTTTATGAATGGAAATACCGAGAGCTGTTAGACCGTAAATATCAGACCACTTTTACTTCTAACCTCCCTACACCAAAATTATGCAGGTACATTACTTGGCGTCCACCTTCTCATGGGATGGTTAAACTCAATTTCGATGGATCCCTTAAGAATAATATAGCAAGTACGAGGTACATCCTACGCCACGAAAGTGGTGCCATCCTAATGGCAGGAGCCAAGAAAATTGGTGACACATCAATACTTATAGCAGAAGCCCTAGCTGTGCGTGACGCCATTCGAAAGGCACGAGATATGGGCTATCGAAGAATCTGGATTGAAGGAGACAACCCAATAGTGATCAATGCGGTGCTCGGGAACCAGATGATACCATGGGCGATTAAAAGCTTAATTCTAGACATTACGGGCTTACTTACTTCCTTCATGGATTATAAAGTCACACATATTCATCGAGAAGGGAATCGGGCAGCAGATTGGATGGCGAATTTGGGCCAACAGATACCAGATGAAATTTTTTGGGATAGGTCGTGGTCTAGAGAGCTAGATGGTATACTTTTGGCTGATAGATTAGGAGAATCCCTCGAGAGTAGGGTCTCCTAATTTCCTCATTCCTTACCTTTAAAAAAATTGTGAGAATTGTTTCATATATGAGACAGAATCATTAATAACGATATAAGGGTTAATAATGACTATCAGATGAGTCATTAATCAACTTTTTTCTAGTTATCAATACGCAATTTCATACATGAAACGTGTTCACACATTTTTTTTATAGGAATAAAAATAGGGATAGTTTTTTTTTTTTTTGTTGAAGGGAAATAGGGTTAGTTTATTTGGTTTAGATAGAGAAGTGTACTTTATTCTGGCGAGTTAATGACCCACTCGGTCAACCTATCAGAGAAAGTGTTTCAATGAATTAATTCTTAGATGCGCACGATGAAAATTTATACCGGGTGATTTTTATAAGTATTATAGCATATTATCATTAGTCACCTTTTAAATACCATTAGTTAATTCTTTTATTATTATATTAATCATAATTTTACCTGGTATACCAAGGATTTGTTGGCTTANATGATCCTTATGGATGTAATATTATGTGAAATTTAATATGTAAATTTAGCCATTATGCAAGGATGTGGTTGAATGATCCTCAATCTCTACCATTATATAAAATAGATTCTAACAAAGTTAAAATGGAGAACCGTAACCTCTTTAATCAATAAAAAAATTAAAAAAATAAATGTAATTTAATAATTTTAAAAAGCTCATTACTATTTTTAAGTTTTACAAATTCCGAAAGATATTTTTTAAGATCACTCATTCAAATATATATTGAGTTTGACTGGATTATGGTACAAAAAGGGCATAATCTTCAATAATTGCATTGGTTACGTTACTTTGCAAAAAAAGAAACATTTATTTTACAATCTTCTTTTCGGGCACATTTTTAGTGTACGCAAGTACACTAAACAAAACGCAATTGAATAGATAAACTGGATAAAAAGTGGAGTAATAATAAAATGGAATGTGAACTTCTTTATTTCTCATTAGCTCCTCATGCGGGACTTCATATTTCTTGAATAATTCTCATGTACCCAAAAATGTAAACCATTAGTGCATCAATAAAAGGGCCTAGTTCCAACACTAGTTTTTATGTGGCATAATCAAATCACCGGCTATTCTATACTACTATCAGGTAGTGATACTGTTTCTAACTATCTAGTGTTTTGAAAGAAAGAAAATTTGGCGAAATATTAAGTTCAATAGAGTTGATATCAAGTTTAAATATGATAATCTCAAGTTCAACTGTGGTAATATCAAATTGAAGTAGTGAAAAATCGATGCTGAAGTTTTATATCAAGTTTATGAACATCAATATCAAGTTCCAACATAGCAATTTCAGGTTTAAGAACATTCATATCAAATTCAGAGTAAGGTATTATCACATTTAGTTAATATCAATGTTTTGAAAACCGGGCCGGACCGGCCGGTTCAACCGGGAACCGGTGGTCCAGCCGGTTTTCAAAAGGGCAAAAATCGGATTGGTCAAACTTGGTCAAAAACCGGTCAGACCGGTCAAATACGGTCGGTTTTGACCGATTTTCACCCGGTTCTTGACCAAGTTTGAACAGAAAAAAATTACAAAATATATGTTTTAAAAAATATTTTTTAAATAATAAAAAAATCCCGGTTTTAACCGGTTTTTAGCACCGGTTGAACCTGTGAAACCGATCGAACCAGTGAACCTTTTGAGAGACCGGTTCGGTGCCCGGTTCGGTTTTCAAAACATTGGTTAATATCAAGTTGAATTATATATATAAATATCAAGTTATAGGATGATTTATCAAGTTTACCAAAAAATGCACATGAGTTGATATCAAGTTACATGATGATTTTATCAAGTTTAAGGTATGAAATATCAAGTTTGGTATTTAAAAATAAATAAATAGGCCACCATAAATAGTCAGGAACAGTACCACTACCTGATATTAGTTTAGAATAGCTCTCAAATCACGCCATCATCATTTGATCTATTCTACATCTCCTAATCTTATAAGACCAAACATGACACGAACATTTTAGAACAGTTATATTAAGATTTAGAATATCGACTATTATAGTAAATTATATCTGGTTTTTGTATGCAGATGCTTAATAGAGTCGCAACAACTTTTTTATAGTAGGAAAACAATTTGAATTTTTTTAGTTAAATATAATACGAAAACCACTTAATTTGCCAAGTTACCGTAAGGGACAACCGTAGGGATAATATTGGCTAACCAAGGTTTTATGAAAGTTGTTGGTGGCCAGAGTGTTAGGTTCAAGAGCAAAATTTAACCTCTACTCACTTATATTCCAATAAAAGAAATTAAACCACAAGGTTAATTTAACAATCTAATGCAAATTTATCTATATTAGTGTTCTGTACACTTGCAATAATTCTTTATTTAGCGATGTTTAAACATGTAACCCGGATTTTATTATTTGCACATAACTGTCTGTTTCATTAACTAATGATCACCTTTATAAATCATGTTCTATTATCCAATGGCTCAAGCCAATCACCTCAGCATGCGTTCGCTTAGGTATGGTGATTTAAAAGAATTTACATAAGCGTCAAAATGATCATAAGAAAAGAAGAATTATGGGTTAGTCAATAATCAAGAAATTGAGCACAAGAGAACCAACCTTGCTTGCTTGGCCTATTTTATATCAAAATAAACCTTCACATGCACATACAAGTTAGTATATTTCATACATTTAAAAACTATGTCTACGCAATGGAAATCAAAGAAAAGAGGAGGAAAGGAGAGAAGAGTTAGAAAGTTAATAGTGTCTTCAGGACCTTTACCTAAAAATTAGATAGGTCTTTCAAGGCTTAAGAGATTGCAAAGCTTGATAAAGAATATAGTAGTTTTCAAAATAATTCTATTTACTTGATGTGGAAAAGTGAGTTCAAGTTGATGTGATTGTTTGTTTACAAGAGATTAATTAGACTTAAAGTTGAAGTTTTATTAAAGTGAGTGTATTTTAGTATAGTAATATTAGGTGAAAGCGTGTTGTCAAAGGGGTGAAATTAGGGGAATATTTATTGTTGAAGATGGAAATAATTCCGGGAATAAAGATATTGAAAAGATATGAGAAACAGAATAAAAGGGCTTTGGCGCGATGAAATCGAGCTAGGCCCTGGCGCCCGACAGATCATGGCGTCTGGGAAACACTTCCGTCTATTGCCCGAGACAATGCTGCCCCTGCCGCCAGGGTGAGGTTTCGGGAATATGCTTCTTCTTTTTTCATTTTGTGTCTATTCTAAATATTATCTAATTAATTTGTTAAAAGCAACTTGATTTTATTTTATTCCCAAAATCTCTTGTAAAAGGGGAAGTGCTTTCCCCCCAAGTAACATTAACTTCTTTTCAAAAATTAGTATCTTAAAAGGAGGATTTTTTTTTTAATGGGGCTAGGCTTGTTTTGTGGGCTTAGATTATTTGCGGACTGAGCGAGATAGGTATTAGGCTAATTAAGTACTAATTAGGCCAACTGGCTAATTTTAATTAATGATATGAGTTATGCTATTATTAATGATACAAATGACCAAAAATAATTAATCGGGCTATGTAATCGACTTTAATTTCCTTTCTCAAGCTTTTAATGCTCCTGCTACCTGTGAAAATTCTAGATAAATGACGGATGAAAAGATTAAGATTTTCGTCATTCAGCATAGAAATACCCGTACATAATACGGTATATACAAGCCTCTAGTTTGCTTAAGTATTGTTTTTATATATGAACAAAGAATGCACTAATTCCACCAATATCCATAAAAATCACATGGATTTAAACAAATAATACACACCAAAGAAAAAGTGGAAATTATGATATTTATCAAAGTCGAGCAACCTTACATAACATTATGTTGTACTACACAACTCTAGATGATTAGACTCTAGCACCCTAAAATGAGGTACGTACCCAAAGAGAGAAGGACTTGAGAAAACTCACCACATTGGAAGATAATAAGCATTATATATAGTGTCCAATAATTGAACTTGTAAGAATTCATCATATGGAAATTATAGAGGGAGAGAGATCCCCGTGGTGAAACATGCGACATGCGAAATTAAATGACACACGACTACAACAAAAACATGTGCAACTCTAAGGTGAGTGGGTACTCTTGATTCACTTTAACTCATTTCTATCATGCTCCTTCGCTGTTAAAAGGAAGTTTCGTGCCAAAACGTAACATTGAGTATATAGAGACGGATAATCAATCTTAATCTTATCTTCGTTTTTCCATGACATCCTTTCACTATTGGAGTCTCTCCACAACACCTTTTATCGATTATAAGATCCTTTCCTCATCTTCTAGATATCCTTATCCAAAATTTTGACTTTAGATACCGTATTATGTATTGGGTATTGCCACGTCTTATGATGTAAACCTAACTTGCATTGTCATTTGTTTTAGAGAAAATTTTATGAAAAGTGTCAAACAGTCAGAGTTTTGTACAAAAATACCAAATTTTAATTTTTTTGTACAAAGGTAACGAACTGGGCACATTTATTTTTAAATCGATAATTTTTCTAACTTCAGAAAATTTTCGACCCAAATGCCCCTACATCATTAGACCTTTTCCGTTCCTTTACCCTCTTTTCCCTCTTTTCCTTTATTTTTCCTTCTTTTTCCTCTATTTCACTTTCATTTCTCCTCTTCCCCTTTTCTTTCTCACTGACAAGCAATGCTTCCTTCTCACTGACAAGGAACCAACGACTAACAAGCTAATCATACCTCTACATACAACATGCTGACTACCGTGTTTGAGCACGAGACCCTTTAAACCTAAGCCAATAAGCCAAACCATAGAAAAACAAAGGTTCTCAAGGGTTAGAATTTCTCTCTTCCCTCCCTTAAAGAAGAGAGATCTACATATGCATGTTGTGTGACAATGGATGTTTTGGGGGATCGGGTTGGCCCATGGTTTGGCCCGTGTGTGGTTCTTACAGTTGGTCTTAGAAAGGTACGGGTCGTGATACATGATGAGGTAGAAGAGAGGGTACGGGTCGTGATACATAATGAGGTAGAAGATAGACTGTGATGAGCTTAAAGAATACAAAGGTGGTTGGACTTTATGCCATTAGCTAAATTATTTGGACAAAGGCATATTACTACTTAGACCAAGTAATGAGTATGCATGTGATGTGACAAACACTTATTGCAAATTATAATACTATGATTTCCTAATAATACAAATCTAAAACTAAGTTTATCAACAAAAAAAGGAGTATTTAGAAGCTTGGTTAGTTTCTTGTAAAAGGTTTCATCAAAAAAAAAAGTTGCTTGTAAAAGGACTTCAAAGTTCAACCCTCAACAAGTGGTCGACCAACAAAAGAATTCCAATGTACGTTACCTGGTTCAAAAAACTTAAAACGATAATAGGAATGTTAAAAAAAATGTTTGTAATTTAAGATAAATGAATATATCTTTTATTTCTCATTATCATCACTTTAATAGATTTAGTTTTTTTTAATGAAATACTAATATTTAGTTATTATCATTACTTAAGTTGCTTGCTCTTGAGTGACTACTTACATCGTATATTCACGTGACCTTACACCTTACATCCTCATAAAATATAAAGGGCCAAAGGAGGGTGTAAGCTGAAAAGTACACCCGAGTGTACCATGTAATTTGCCCCTTGAGTTACACGATACACAATTTTATATCATTAATTCTTAGGTAATCATGTGTAGAATTACACCGGGTGTTTTTTTTAATGCATACAACACATATACCATTAATCACATTTTAAATTTCATTAAATAATACCTTTATTATCAGTCACAAATTCACTTGTTGTAAGTTTTTTTTTAATGGAAACTGAATTGTAAATCATTGATTGAAGCGAAAAGAAATCTTACATAAAAGTGCTCTTTTACATCTTATGATATTTGAACAACAACTAAGCCTAAAAGTGTAAATAAAATGAATCACTATAATACAGAAACAAAGATATAGAGTTACCTACCTATGAAAAATGGACAAAACTCGATCTATCTACGATTAGATGTACTTAACTACACAATAATGGAAAAAGATTGCACACAAATTATGTTAGGTATGTCTCCCAAGGCTAGCTAGAGATGGATAGTGAAGCAAAATTTTTGGGAATAATCCCTACTTCGGCCGATTATCCCAAAATAATCTCAACTTTAAAAATTGCTGGGAATAATCAATACTTGGACCCTTATAGCCTAGAATGATCCCATGACATTTTAAAATTTGTCAAAATGTAAAATAAAAACTTTGGTTATGCATATATTCATTAGAATTAATGTATTTCATAGTCAAAATTAAAATTGATGGCTTAGGTAAGGTTTAATTTATCAAAAAAGTTGTTGTAAAAACTTAATTAGATCTTTTCGGGCTACAAGGGTCCAAGTAGGGATTATTTGCAGCAATTTTTGAAGTTGAGATTATTTTGGGATAATCGGCCGAAATAGGGATTATTCCCAGCAATTTCACCGAAATTTATTATTACAAATTTAAGAAAAGATATAGGAGAACAAAAGTTAAAACAAAGACACAATGAGACGGAAAGAGCAGGACGTATGCATAAAATCACAGTCAATTAGTCTAGGCTATACCAGGTGTATGGGTACACCTGCTAGGTGGCACCTCCTATTAAAAAGGAAAAAATGAAAAAAAAAATACATGGCTAAAAGTCGGACGGTAGTTCGGAGACATTAGTCATCTAAAAAATCTCACTAGTCATATACCTACTAGTCATTAGTCATATAAAAATACATATTAGTCATTAATCATATCAAGATGGCTATTAGTCATTCATGTTAATTTTTTTATAAAAATGATGATGTAGCACCCGGTGTACAGGTACACCGGCCGGTGCACAGTAGACTTGCTGAATCACAGTAGATGAAATCACAAAGAATACGAAACTTACATTGGATGATTTGGATCACACCACAAATTTAGGGTGTACTAATCGCAAGGAGCAATATTATATATCTATAGGAGCTATAAAGCATGCCACATAGGACGAAGTGCACTAGAGACTTTTTTCAGGAGCTATAAAACATGCCAAATAGAACGGAGAGCTCCTAACTTGCCTCATAGGAAATAAAAAACACCAATAGAATAGTGCCAACAAAAAAAAAACTAACTAAGAAATGAAGAAAACGTAATAGCAAAAAAAAAAAAAAACTACACACGAAAAGAATATAGCAACATATAATACCTACACCGCCATCACATGATCAAAATATACAGATAAAGTTTTAAGATTTGATAATCCATCACATGATGATGAGAAAACGTAATAGCAAAAAAAAAAAACTACACACGAAAAGAAAATATCAACATACCTACACCTCCATCACATGATCATGATAATCCATCACATGATCAAACTATTATCAGATAAAGTTTTAAGATTTGATAAATTAAGTTTATGGATTCATTAGTTATTAGTTAGCCAAAATTCTCCCAATAATCCCACAATGGCACACATTTGCCATCCACAATAGTCAACCCTGTAATTGTGATGTACAGTACGCTTTAATATTTTTTGTGATGGATCCTGGGCCTCCTCTAACCTCACTACAGGGTATGGATGGGTTGCAAAAAAAGCAGAGGGGAATTTCATAGCGGCCTTATATTAAAAATTTAACAAAAAATTTAACCGAAAATGAAATATGGTTGTTGTTGTTGTTTGATTGAAAAATAATGAACTCAACTAAAAATTATTGAACTGAACTGGAGAAAAAACTAAAATGAAACATAAAACAACTGAAGTGAATCGGAAAACCTTGAACTATAACAATACAGACGAACAAATACAACCTTATAGTCATAACTAAACTAAAAAAAATTGAAATGAAATGAACTTACTTGGAACACATTGAATTGAGTGAAATTAAAGTTTAAAAATAACTTAACTAAACTAAACTATAACATTAAAATTGAACAAAATAAGGTCATAATCGTATTGGTCTTCGATCCCCTAAAAAAGAAAAAAAAGGTGTCAAATATGTTAGCAAGCGGCCGGTAAATTATTAATGGCCATCCGAAGGTCACTAACTACCCGATGAATCATTAATCAATTTTTTTGGACATTAATACCCAAACTCATTTATGAAACAGGTTAACAGAAATGTTTCCGTTAATAACAGTACGTACATTTACATTAACATAACATATTTTCTAGAGTTATTGGAAAAATTTTATATTCTACACAAGGGCACCTAGCATCTTAAATTTTACACATGCCCTCAATGTATGTGTAAAATAAATTTCAATGTCCATGAAACATACCTAAATTTATGATAACAAAATTTATACATACATAAATATAGGAGGTATTTTTTAAAAAATGTGGTAGATGAACTAAAATGATATTTAAGGTCTAAAAAAGTTAGTATAAAATTACATAACCATATAATTGAGGACCGTGTAACGCACGGGCAAGAAACTAGTTATAATTACAGTCGGTAGATACACCTATAGCCATAGGACACGTTATGCAGAGATAAACAATTGAAAAAAAACAGGGGCTCCGAGCTCATGGATCCCTCTCTCGTGTAAACTTATCACAATTATTAGGATAAATTTCAACTTGTTAAACTCTTATCCACATTTAATTTTATCTATATAATTTTTCTTCTTTTCATGAGTTCCTTTTCATATTTTTTTCTTTTCATAATTGTTTTTATTATTGGCAATCACGCGCGTTATGAGCTAAAGAAAATGGCCTTTTTTATACATACATACATACATTGATTGATGATTGATGACTGATT
>ONZK01004095.1:0-18863 GCA_900322385.1 Pharnaceum exiguum
GTGGAGGAGAGATAATGGAGTGGGGTATTTTTTTTTTTAATTGTTGTATGGGTATGGTTTTTTAATTTCTGTTTTTTTTTTTTTTTGAATAGGGGAGTACCGGGAGCATGGTAGAATTTGCCCGTAGTTGGCCTTGCAGGGCCAGTGGTAAACTCTTAGAACTCGTATTTAGTTCAAACTTGTTCTGTTATATCAGCATTTTATGTTATTATTTCTGTTTTGTTTTGAGTGTTTTGGTCAAACTCGTCATATTACATTTCGAACGGTATCATGTATCAAAATCAATGTTGCATTTAGTGAGGAAATACGATTAAGATATCTAAGATCCCCATTGTGTGTTGTGTTATATTATAAGTCACTTGCTCACCTGATTATGAATAAGTAACATAAATCTGGTCGAACAACGTAGGAGGTAGTTGGAACCTTCCATTACCTTTCGGTAGTGACATGTTCTAGAGCTAGAGCTGATGTATGATAGGGTTGTGCAAATTATGTTCCCAATTAATATTATGTTTCCCAGGCTGCTTTCATCAGCCCTAATCCTTGTGCTCTTGCATTGAAGCAGGACAAGGCTGTCGAAGAAGTTCACACCCTGTGAGGAAATAGTAAGACCCCTCTTATTCTAATCAAACTTGTCAAATCTTGATCACTTTCTCATAACAAAACTTGTTTTTCTAATCAAAGCTCGCCAATCTTGATGAGTCTTAATTTAATTCAACTTGTCAGCTCTTTTTTATTCCAAAATACTTGTCATCTAATTTGATGCACTTGTGTGTATTCTTTTATTGTTTGAATGTCTTCATTGAGTATGCCATGCACTTGTTCTTATTTTTCATGATGTTATATACATGACTCACATATTTATTTCTGAATTCTTTTCATGTTATCTGATTCACTTATGTATATAGTTTTGATGTTGAGTACGGTTGATCCTTAGTTTTGATGTTGAGTACGGTTGATCCTTGGCTTGATTCGGAGTTGTACTTGGTGCTTTTTTGTATCCACTCCCTGTCCTTCTTTTTTGTTCTTGCGCTTTTCCCCTTTGTTAATTGCCACCCCCACGACATCATTTATGGGTTTTGGAGGAACAATTTACTTGTACTGTCCCGGTCTCCTCCATTCAAGTTGTTGTATGTTGTTTACTTGACCCTCGTATGTGTGTGTTTAGAGTCAAGTTTTCCGTAGTCAAATATGCTCTCCACAGTTCAGTTTTTTGATTGTAGTTACTTGAGTCAAATATGCCCGTAAAATTCATTTGTTGAGAAAATGGTTAAAGGAAATAGTGCTCATAATGGAAGATAAATTTTTTTAATTCTCTTTTGATGCTGAAGAACAAGGAGAGCTCCATGGTTATCATCCAACATCCATAAGTATTACAACCATGAGAAACATGCCTTTGTTTTGAAAGGAAACACCTTCATGGTGGTGGGAGTAAATCTTTTTCTCTAAACGGGTGGATGTTTCCCTTGTTTCTTCTCATTCTCCACATTATTCTGTGTAGTGGATTCTTGAGACTTAATTTTATGGATTCAGTAGATGGTACATTTTGTACTTGAGGAAGCTATTTATTTTATCCCACTAGGTGGTGTTTTCGAAGGACACGGGCTATGGGGCGTACTTGAGCCACTCAAAGTGTTTGTCATCAGATATAAGTTTTGTGACTGTCAATTTTTATGGTTGCAAGAAACTGATATTATCATGCACATATTTCTTCCAATCAATAGATTTACTTTTACTGTGCATGTAAACTGCATTGGAACTGAAGAACCCTGATTTTTCTCTCTTTCTGGTTTGGCATGGTCTTATAGATTACTGAAAATTAATATTTCTTCTAATTAATAGTTCTCAATTTTCTTGGTATTAGTTCGTGGTGTGTCGAGTTCTTAATTTTTCTTTTCCGCTCTTTCCAATTGATAGGCACCCTGTCATCCTTCACATCATTAACGCATTTAATGGTGAACCACTTCCTCGCTGACTTGCTGTCTAGTTCCCTTGGGGCGAACAAAAACTGGTTAAATTGTTGAGTACAATTGTCAAGCAAAACTTCCCACCGTCGCTATCCTATAGGGGGATCTATGAACGAAGGTATATTCTTATTCTTGTATCTATTTTGTCGTTTAAGTTTCCTAATAAATAAGACTGTTGCTCGTTCTTAAGTTTCTTCAACTTTGTGATATGACATTTCAAGGGTATAGCACTCATTATTCACTTTAGTGAAGAAATATCATTTGATCTATGACTAAACTATGTGTTTCTTTATATGAATTAAAATATTTGTGGTCGGCTTTATGTTATTTCAAAATCTTAGTAGTTTGACTTAAAGTTGTGATTATTTAAACTCACTTTAGCATTTGTGATGTACAAATGTCCTCTCCACGCCGATAATTGTAATTTCCACTACGGAGAATAATACTTCGCAAAAAAAATTTTCTTTTGAATGTTTCTTTCCTTCCACTTGAAGAGTGTTTTGGTTTCCCCAAGAATGGATAATAAACTAAGAGGGGGTTTGTTTAAATTTTTTGAAAATTTGGTGGATTTCACGAAAATGAATAGGTGTAAAGGTATCAAATTGGATTTGGATCTGGGATGATGTCAAAGTCAAATAAACACACAGCTTTTGGAGGTTCTGCAAGGCATCTCATTTATGAGAATTTCCCACAGCGCCAGTGTTTTGAACTCAAATGTAGTGCCTGAAACTTTAAATTCCGATTATTGGAGTACACTTTACTTGAAAGAACAATTACTGATTTGTTTACCTACCATGATTATTGCCTGTTTTTCTGATGTGTCTAATTTTCTTTGCAGTTTGATGATTGCAGGATTTGCGTTGTGCAAGAGTAATACGCAATGCATGCTCTTCCTCTGTTGTGGCAGTTATGTCATCTGATGAGGACGTCAGCTACAAATCCAGTGTGCTATCCATCTTGTCTGATGAGAACAGTGCTAAAATCAATGCTCAGAATCCCCCAGCCTCCCAGTTTCAGCAAAACTTGAGCTGGGTTAGTTGGATGCTCTGTATTGGCAGCTCTCTAATCTTATAAGGATGTCAGCTCCATGGTTGGAGTCGCAAGTCTCATTGTCCCTTTATTTGGGTAAGCATTAGAGGAAGCCATGGATGGACAAAAGTAGTAAAGTGCAAAGGGTCATCAGATTGTGACTAATCTAAGCTTGATAGGATTACTTTGTCAATGTTGGTGATGCACTCCGAGTAGTGCTTCAAAAGTACTATCTTGGCTAGAATTGTGGCCATTTTGTATGTTTACTTTGCTAGTGTGATACCATACTATATGTAGTGGCTACTGAGTATGAACAGGAAAATGTCTTAAGGATTAAAAGAACCCATTTGCGCTCAATTGATGAGATTGACTACTTTTCCACATCAATGTGCTTGCCTTGGTCGATTTTCAGTTTCCAATTCCAAAGTCAATTCCAAAGTCCAAACATACTGTAATCTACGTTTAGTCCACGATTTATGGTAGCTATATGACTGTCTTTGCTTCCTTCTAGTCTTAGTTGTAATTACTGGTGAAGAACTACTCTACTGCTATGTTGCAATTTGATAGCTACAATGCCCCCACTGTGAGCTAGAGCATAGTAGTATATATGTAATGGGTACATCTTCTCTTTTTGTGGCCGATGAGCTTTGGTGTTCTTGATTGGACTATATATGCAGTAGCTAAAGTTTTCAAGGAACTTCTCTCTAATTTGAGAAATCATTTATCTGTTCATCTCCTGAATCCTACTATGGATTGATTTCGCACAAGCAAAAGATCTCTGCCAATTATGTCTGTTTCTGTTTACTTTGATCAGCCCCTAAATTTGAATTTCTCTAAATGGACTTCGGTCATCGTCTTGGAGAACTTATGTGTTTGCTACTTTGCTCAATGTTTTGATAGTTGATACTTAATTTTGCTTGTCAGGTTCTAATCACTATTTTTTTGTTCTCTTATGGGCGAATGCTAGTATCTGTAAAATTGGTGCTTGTTGTGCACGTTATAATACTTTTGGTCATTTAAGGTCGCCGATAAATTTGAAGTGGTGGTTCTAATGTTTTTTTGTTCTTTTTTTGGAGAAGTTGTTTCCCAAGGTCTATGTGATAAGTGCCTAGGCTCATCAATCCGCTTATTTCTTTTGTTCAAATTTGTCTACGTCGATGTGGGTATGTGTGCTTATTGGCCCAATTTCATATATCTGACTTCCGTTGACCAGGTGTCATCCCCACGTTCGGCATTTCAGGTGAAAAGATGGGTTCAAGATAAGACACTAAGGTTGTGGATTGCCTAACTTGTCTACCAGTCTATGTCAAACTCTTAAAAAAAAAGGATAGTGCAAGTAACCAACACACAATAATCGGAAATGAAATCAAAGTTTTTATTTAGTGCTAGTTACTTGACTCCATATGGAGTTCGCTCTCCATACAGGACCATATTCAACTGAACTTGTATTCGATGATTTCGATCAAATGTGGTGAATGAGGTCTCACCTAACGATGTGTACTAGTAATATGTAAGAACCCCAATCTCATTACTTTCCACAGGAACCTAACCAATATCATTTTTGCTCTGTCCATACTTCTAATCGGAACCCATTCTCTCCCTCCCTCATTGTTGTCTTATTTCTCTTCTTTCCTTCACAACCGAATAAGCTTACACTTCAAAAATTCGCCCAGTATAATAAACAAACAAAAAAACAAACTCTCATTTGATTTTCCCATCATATATATTTATGTTTTCCTTGCTTTATTATTATACTTCAAATGTATCAAGGAGCACCCATTGTACATCCTCCATCTCACCAGCGGCCCATTACCACAACCACGAGCCCACGAACTCAGAACTCCCTTATTTGTTGGATACAATTTTCAAGCAAAACATTTGGGCTTTGTTCCGTGCGGTCAGCTATCAGTATCGTTCTGTAAAGTTCCACCCAATATTTGCGGACTTCAACTGCTGACACTTGAACTGCTGACTAGCAAGTCTTTGGTACACCGGGTGTACCGGTACACCCTGTTGATTTATGACTAATTACAAAAGGACTGACTAATGACATTAAAAATATGACTAATGATATATGTAATAATATTAGTTATAAATCAACAAGGTGTACCCGTACACCGGGTGTACCTAAGAATTGGAGCACTCTGACAGAGAACAGCCCTTCATTGTCGGTATGGTATCAGAAAAAAAACAAGAATAACTGCTGTTTTCTGTTATTTCTAGAAAGTCTACTTGTTGATCTCTTTCATTTGGACTACTCCAAATGACAATGGCAATGGAAAAAAAATAGTAATATAAAAAATATAATGAGCCAAACAAAGTAAAAGAAAATGAAAGACAATAGAGGGAAGTGATCTGCGGATGTAAAATGGGGCCATAGACGGATTGATACATCAAGGTTCAGCATTTTTGTGTGTCTGTAAAAGTAAGTTATGATGTGCTCTTGTTAGTGAGGAAATCCTTAACCTGTGTAGTGTTTCTTTCGACTTTGATCAGCCCCTAATTTTATATACGGAGTATATATTTAGTTTTGTCATTGCTGGGAGAATTATAATGTTTGACTCAGTATATCAGTTACTTGATGCTTTGAATTTATTAGCATGTGTGAGGTTCTAGTCACTTATTTCTTTGTTCACTTTTGGGTGACTTTGACTAATAATATGCTAATCATTCCGCAATATTCTTAAGTCTGAACCTGTGTACGTGGTTCGACGAGTAATGTGCTGTAATTTATCTCTTTGTAAAACAATGGTGCGTATTTAAATGTTGTAACTCCCACATCTGAACAAGAGGTCACTCTGAAACATGTCCGGTGACTTTGGAAGTTTCTTGTTTTCAAAGAGTGGATTAATTTGAGACAAACATTAAGATGGTAGATTGCCATATGATTGTTGTACATTGCCAAAATACAATGCTAGTCCTGCAATGATTGTCTTCTACTTGACACACTTGCGAGTACTGAAATTGAAATTTTGTCTCACAGCCAAATAATGACTGTCAGTTCAATAGTCTGTTATTGCTTTGGTCTTTGGAGCGTACCGAAAGATACATGACTGTCGTCTGATCACAAAATATAATGTGCATGCTTAGCATGTAAATCAGTACATTTCCAAATCCCTGTTTGTTCAAACAGAAGCAATTGACTGAAAGATTATATCTTGAAATGTACCTTATTCCAATCAGCATTCCTTATTTTGTTGTAGTGGCATGTTATTCAGGTCTATTTATGTGGTACAGGTAGAGTTCTCTATCTTTTTGTGTTTGTAAAGTGGTATGCTTTGCTCCTCGTAAATGCTTTAATATGAGTATCATATTTTATGTTTCAAGGGAAGACAATTACTTCTCATAGGAAATCCCTTTGGTACGAGTCTATGGCTAAATTTTTTATTTTTTAAATTTTTTTGTGGGGAACGGTACGAGCTAAAAATTTTTATAAGCCCTAAATTTTGATATTGTGTAACATTTCCAGACTCCACAAAATTGGTTCCTTGCATGTGCCTCTTTTCCGGCCATCCTGGTTCGTTGCGTTTGGTATTGAGGTTGAAGTGTTTTGAAAGTGCTTTTAATAGCATTTTTATTTTTTGGGGGTGTTTAGCACTCATCCCTTCCCCCGTTGTAGGTGAAACCACTTTCACCCACAAATGCAACACTTCACAGCTACAACACTTGTTACAGCACAACACTTTATAAGAACCCCAAACTCAGCCAAAATCATACCCATGAAAAACAGTGAATTTGACTAAAGTGAGTGGCATCATATAATTCCACTAAGCTTTGTTCATTTTAAAAAAAGTCAAATAGTTCTTATTTTTCATACGCATAACAATCAACACTTGCTTCAAAACTATTAATTAATAAGTAAATTTTGAGAAATTCAACCATTTGACTTCACTATCTCTCTATACTTCCCCCCTTCTTCCTCTCCTCCTCTCTTCAACCTTTACCCATAAACCCTAACTCAAATATATTATTCTAATATTCTTCAGGCCGGGAAGGCCGATTTTGGTCATTCTCCGCCTGTAATTTTATCTTTTCTACAAATTTTCAGTAGTTTTTGGTGTTTTCTTCTTCTATTTGAATAAATTAGTCTCCCATATGTGGAGTTTTATATTTCCCTTAGTGGAATCTTATTTCGCTTATAGTGCAATTAGTAGTATTAGCCTAGGGATCGATACCGTGCATACAAGAGATTCAACTTGCAGTATGAGGATCAACAAAAGATTGATTATAATATTAGCGATGAAGAATTCTACTTCCACAAAAGATGCTGAGGCATGGATCGAAGATAGAAATGAGTCGCGCTTGAGTATTTTAGTTAATTATTTTGTTGATAAATTTTGTACTAGTATAGTTGATTTAGTATGTTTTAGGGTGTTGGTGTTTTTCGATGTAGATGACGTATGGCTTTTCTATTAATGAAAATCTCCTATCCCTATTATAAAAAAAAAACACTTGCTTCAAAACTAAAAACGGAAGAAAAAAATTGCGTTAATTTATTTATTGAGGGAAAACCTTTTGTTTGTATTTCATGTTGTATAACTTCAAATATACACTCGCTATACGTTTTGTTTTCCACCATTAAGGCTGTGTTTTATTCGCCGGTAGTATTACAGTTCAGTTTTTTTCAGTTCAGTTCAGTTCAGTTTAATTCAGTTTTTCCAGTTTAATTCAACATCTTTTAGTTAGTTCAATTCAGTTTTAGTTATAATTTTAACTGCCTCGAGCTTTTTTGTGTTCAGTTCATGTCTTTCATTTTTTTTTCAATTCAGTTCAGTTTATATCTTTCTAGCCGACCAAAACATACCCTAACCCCGAATTTACAATTTTTCATTTTCCACTATTTTAATTTCGTTACCCAAAAGACCTTTATAAGAAATGACAACCACAGCAGATTTGGTGTCTGAGAATGATGTACCATCTCGTAACCCACCTAATCTCGATCGTACATGATTTGTTATTGTATTTAAATTTAAATGTATTAACAAATTACGAACGGCCTATATTGAAGTGGGACACGAGATGATACCGGTTTTGGTACACCAAAGTCCCAACTTGTCATTGATTTCACTATTTAACCGCTACTGTTCAATCCAACATCCGCAGTACACAGTCAACTTATATAACTTCAAAAAGATCACACTTTACATTGTTCACAGACTTCAAACTATCAACTCTTTTAGCCCCTCACGGCCTCACCCGAGTAGCTCACCTTCCCCTGACCGCCTGACCCAATGTATAAACCCGTTTAATTTTCACTTTCACTCTCCTCAAAAGAAAATAATTAAAACAAAACCATAATCTCACCCACCCACCCCAATTTCCCTTCTCCTTTTTCTTATGGAGCGACGGAGGGCGCTGAAGCCCCTTGAACACGCCCAAGTACCAGTTCGCACAGCAACCGTTCAGTTCCCTTGGCGCGAACAATTCGGCGTTACGTTACATTGTTGGATAAAATTATCAAGCAAATCATTCCTCCCGTCCCCCTCTCTTCATGCTAGCCATGGGTAAAATCTTACAACACTAATTTTATTCAAAGTTGTTCTGTTTTAATGCTTTGCTTTCAATATCCGAATTTGTAGCATTTTATGTTAATCCTGTTTGTTTTGGTCAAATTCGCCATATTACGTTCCTAAGGGTATCATGTATTTGTCTGTTTTGCTCTCTTCTTTTTTGGGAGATTTGACTATTGATATGCCGTCATTTTAATACCCCCATTGTGATTTGTATTACTGTATATTATAACTCACTTGCTCTCGTGATCATGAATAAGTACCATAAATGGTAGTTGGAAGCTTCCACTACCTTTCGTGAGTGACATGTTCTAGAGCTAATGTATGATAAGGTTGTGCAAATTGTTTTCCCAATTAATGTTCTGTTTTCCAGGATTTCTTATCTGCCCAGATCCACGTGCTCCATTGAAACAAGAAAAGACAATTGCTCGTAATTTTTCCTGTAGCTTAAGTAACATTTGCTACACATGTGGGTCAGTGGTTGTTGGTGCATGAACATGTGCCCCTCTCTCTTCCGAACTCGGTATTGACATAGTCCCATGAGTTGTAACAGATACAACAATGGATGCCATCTAATGGTCTTACATTAGCCATTGGAGAGGAAAAGGGAGAGAGAAAACTTGTGAAAGAAAAACGAATGTTACATTCCAAGTAGAAGTATGGAAGTTGCAAATGAGATTGGCACGGTGGTTGGATAACATTATCAAGCAAACCATCCTTCCCGCCCTCTCCTTTAAAGTTGGCCAAGGGTAAAATCTTAGAACTCTAATTTTGTTCAAAGTTGTTTTGTCATAATGCTTTGCTTTCAATATTCGAATTTATAGTATTTTATGTTATTTCTGTTTGTTTAAGTGTTTTGGTCAAATTAGTCATGTTACATTCCAAAGGGTTTTTTAAAATCATTGTTATATTTAGTGAGGAAATACTGAGATACTAAGAATGTAGGATATTTGATCAGCCCCTTTATTTGAATTTGCAGTATTGGTGCTCTTGACGAAATTGGTTGTTTTACTTAAAGTTGTGATTGTTGATACTCATTTTAACATGTGTAACCATCTGAGGTTCTTATGGCTGCTCTCTTAATGTATTTGTCTGTTTTACTCTTCTTCTTCTTCTTTTTTTTTCAGGAGATTTGACTATTATATGTCACTTGCTCACGTGATCATGAATAACCATAAATCTGGTCGAACAACGTAGGAGGTAGTTGGAAGCTGCCACTACCTTTTGTGAGTGACATGTTCTAGAGCTGATGTGTGATAGGGTCGTGCAATTTATGTTCCCAATTAATGTTCTGTTTCCCAGGCTGCTTTCATCTTCCCCGATCCATGTGCTCTCTCATTGAAGTGAGAAAAAGCTGTTGAAGAAGATCCCCTTTGTGAAGAAATAGTAAGACCCCTCTTATTCTAATCAAACTTGTCAAGTATGCGAGCTATTTCTTCTGTTTGCCAAGTCAGCTATTTCTGGACTCTTAATAATGTGAATCTCTCCTTTGTAGTTCAATTCAAAGAACACGAAGGAGAGCCTCAGTTGGTTGTCCAGCTTGGGACATTGAAGAGTTCACTGAAGCAGTATGGCCCTTTTGGAGGCTCGTGTAATAGTGCACGGTATGCTGATTCACATATACCTCCTCATCTCATTTTACTTGGCTTTTAAACTGTTTTGGTTGATTGTTGATATACATTTTGGTGGAGTAGCGCTTCAAAGGCTTGGCGTCCTACTACTCACAATCCTAGGGGTCCTTATTCTTTGAGTGGTGTCATTTATGGTGGCGGTCCTTTAATGTGGCGTATTACTAGTACTGTATCTTATTGGGCCAATGTAGTTTAGCTGGAGGCTGGCTTTGTTTTAACGAATAATTAAGTTGCGTATATATATAGGACATCTTATCAACAAAAAAAGACATTAACTTACCTTGTTTTGTTTGTTTTGTCATGAATTCATGATACTCAAAGTGCCATAATAATTATAACACTAAGAGTTACTGGTATTAAGGGTTATTATATTAGTATCACTCCTTCAGTGCTGCATCACTTAGTTCAATAAACTATTATGTTGTTTCATTGGCTCATTGATCCTATCAGCCAAGTATTAGGTTTGATAATGTTGGCCATTAAAACTCAGATATAATTAGTTTTCTTTCTTGACAACCCTTCGTAGGTGTTATCTCTTTCCTGTTTAATGCATTCTTTTATCTGCTGTTACTCCTTTCAGCAGTATTTCATTCTTTCTAGTTTGTCTGTATGTTTTCTGATCCTTTTTCTCGCATGAACCTTCTGTTGGGCAGAAATCACAGGGACCTCACAACCTTGCCCCTGCTGGTACGACTTCTGCTAACTGTGAGTTTTCTGGCCATTGTGATTCTTCTTCTATTTTCAAACTGAAGTTTAATAGTTTGTTGTTCTGTTGGTTTGTTGGCTCATTTATCTTGTGAGACAAGTTTTGGTTAATGTTGGCCTGTAATACTTATATTTAGTTTGTTCCTTTCCTGTTTATCCCTGGACTTTTGAGTGCACTCAGTTTGCTGCGGATACCCCTTAGCTTCTTGGCTGTTTGAATGGCTATTTATGTTTCTCCTGCTGCTATGTTGCATATTATATTTGTGTGAATTCTATATAAAAGAAATCAAAAATGTGGCCGAGTTATTATTGAGTTATTGTCACAAATGTGGCCGAGTTACAAATGTGGCCGAGTTACTGGTATTTGTCGTTATTGTCACTGTACAAGTTCTGACCGCTGCGATGGTCAGTCAAATCCGTTTAAGTTATTCGAGTAATTTTGTTGTTTATTGGCTGAGAGGAAATTGTGCTGGTTGATACTTCAGCAAGTGTGAGGTTCTAATGACTATTCATTTCTTTTTTTCTGCTCTGAAACGTGATGCGGTGGATCTGATGGTTTTACTGGGAATCAGTTAGGCTAATCTCCATGCATTCTTTTCTTGTGCTTAGAACTTGTAAAGTCAGTGAGGTTGGTAGATGTTCCCTTGGAAGATGGCTGAAAAACCCTGATTTTGAATGATGTAATCGACTAGGAACATGCTCATATCTGGTTTATGAATTATCTTCTTCGGTCTTCCAAACAAGTGATTGCAGCCAAACACACAGACCTACATCGTTATTGTATGGAAGAATGTTATTCAAGGGATAAGAGTTCAATATAAATGTGGCTGACATGCTTGCTTTTGTGGTGTGCTTGGTGTGCTCTATTTTGATAACACTGGTCTGTTTGGTAGGGCTTTTAGATTTCTTTTCGGTCATGTCTAACATTGGTAGAGCTTTTAGGTTTCTGTTTGGTCTGTTGTCATTGCTTGTTTGCTTGAGAATTATTTCTGTGATTCTGATGATTTACTGCTTGTTATCTTGTCAGAATTATTCATTTAATGTTATAGAAAACCTCAGAGCTCCAATCTCTACAGGCAGTTCTCCTCCCTTATGTGGAGAGGTCATAGCTACTTAAGATTATCTTGGGAATGATTTATTCTTGACTTATCTTCCCTTGTACTAGGTGGAGAAGGGAGCAATATGTTAGTCTTTCCTCTGATACCGAGAATCATACCACTAGACCAAATATCCAGTTGTGCTTCTTTTTTTTTCCTATTATTTCTTTTCTCTAAATTTGTTATGCAATCCACGCCAGGGACTAGTCAGTGTTCTGCCATTCTCTGAAACATGTACTCTTCTTTTCATCTTTGTAATGCTTGGTGCGTTTAGTTGTTTTGTCGGATCTTGATTTCCACTGAATATGGTTCCGCTAAGAGAGGTGGACATCAAAGTTTTTTTTGTCTTGGTTTTGGGGCATGTTTTTTTTAAAACTGTTCTCCTAATGAGTGTGGGTTTTTGTTGGAATTGCAAAAGACTGTTGGTTTGCACGAATACTCTGCTGTGCCTGATGTGAGAGCCTGTGATATGTGGCAGAGATTGAGAAAGTGATATCACTTTCTGCCACATATCACAGTTTTTTATTGGATAGCGGAGTAAATATGTGTATCTGTATTGTGTATTGTGTGAGGTCTGAAAACTAGATAGGAATTGATGCACTGGAGTGGCGATGGTGAACTAATGCTGATGTTCCCTATTTGCGTGATGTGTTGTACCAGACGCATTTTCTTTGTTTGTGTTGTGCTATGAAACTTATTGTTTCCTTGGGTTGGGTAAATGGTAGATGTAGACATCTCTATCAATTTTGGTGTTTGTAAAGGGTATGTTGTGCTCTATAAAAATGTCACATTATCTTTCAATGGAACACCATTATTCTTAGTTTAGGAAATCCCATTTATGGTATGAGTAAAATGTCCGTTTCATGTGACTTCTGTTCAGCTCTTAAGTTTGCTTTCTTATTTATGGACCTAGGTTGGAGAATTTAATGTTTGATTCTGCATTGATGGTTGACTTAATTTTAGCTTATGTGAGGTTCTAATCACTGATTTCCTTTTCCTCTTGTTGGGTAATTTGACTAATGATATGCCGTATGGCCAATATCCATGAATTACAGTGATTTTGATTCACCATCTTGGCTATAGTTGATTGCAAAAAACTTTCTTGTAGAAACAGACCTGACTAATATGCTGATATGGCCATTAAAGTAGATGCTTGGTGTGCAGATTGTTATCTCTTTTGAACAAGAAGATCGCCCAGAAACGTATTTTTGTTGGCTCTGTAGGTTTACTGTGAAGCAGCTAAGTCTAATCTGTCTGCTTATTTCTTCTGTTCAGGACTTTCGGAGGACGATGAGTTGGGTGGAGAAGTGGAGTTCGTTCTTCCTTTGTAATGTAATGGTGTTTATTTAAGGATCATTGGTCCAATTACTGATCAAGTTGTCATCATGATATTTGTTGACACTGCCAAGTTTTAGCTTTTCTAAAGAACGGGTTGATTTGAGATAAGAGCTGCATGACTTGAATTGAGATTAAGGCTATGTTGTGAGGTTCGATTTGGTACTTGGGAAAGTGAGCAGCACGTGCCGTGACGGGAAGTAGTAACGACAGGGTCTTGCAACAAACGAGCTGTAGTCAACCGATATTCTGGTGAATCGAGCCGTAGCGACTTCTCGGGGAGAGCCCCTCCGTAAAGTCAGAGATAATTGAGGCAAACAAAAGAACATTAAAGTAGCGATTTATGTATGAATGTTATGATATAGCATTCACTAATCAAATGTGTACCACATAGATGTGAAATCATAATTGATTTATGAACATACCCCGTCCATTGCTCGGGATTTCGACTAGTTATCTTTTAAAGGAACATCCTTGTTCTTTGGTGAAGAAATCCTTTTTATGATATAATTAAAATGACTATCTTTTAAAGGAACACCCTTGTTCTTTGGTGAAGAAATCCTTTTTATGACATTATTAAAATGTCTGTTTCTTGTGACTTCCGTTCAGCCCCTAATTTTGCTTTCTTATTATGTGGACCTGGGTTGGAGAATTATTCTAAATTGATACTAGTTGATACGGATTATTGAATATTAGCTTATAGAAGTAGACTTGAATAACATCCTGCTGATACGGCCATCTTTGCATTTTTCTTGTGGTTCAAAACTTTCGTAGTTCGATGAGGTAGGTGGAGACGTGGAGTTTGTTCTCCCTTTATAAAGTTATGGTGGTTAATTAAGGGTCATTACTCATTAGTCAAAATACTTATCAAATTGTTCCCTTGAAACATTTTATTGACACTGGTGGTTTCAGATTTTCAAGAGAACGGGTTAATTTGAGATAAGTGCTACATGACTTGAATTCAGATTAAGAGTAGAACAAAATACAAAAATTGCGAGTACTGTGAGTCTGTGATCCTTCATCATCAGCTTGTTATTGTTTTCGCCTTCACTTCAGTAAAATATAATTGGAAAATGTGCACACTTTAGTACATCAGATGCATAAGTATTGTCCGAGTACGCGAGTATGGATAAGTTATTTGTACACTTTGCTCGTCTTTTCGGATCAGTACATTTCCAAGAGAGACTGCATCAGTCTGCATGATTTCAAGAGATTACCTGGCAGAGTGGCCAAAATATATAAGCACATTCAACAGCCTACAAGGCTACAAGTACAATAACAAACACGCAGAGCACTTCTTCAAAACTGAAATACGAAAAGAAAAAGAAAGAAACTACTACTATTTTTTTAGAGTCTTTTTCCCTCCCGGCTGTTGGTAAAATAAATATTTCCAACTTAACCCCCCGTCTCAAAATATATCTCAATGTACCGTCCACGTCATCGCCCTTAATGGTTCGTCACGGCAAGCGTAAGTCTCCAACAGCGGTGGCGACTTACCTCAATATAAGACGCCACCTTTAGTGGCGACTTTTACCCTTTATAACCCATCTTCGCTGACCGCATAGCAATAAAGCGTTGCAAAATGATGATATTTCGACGCTTTAGAGCGTCAGCAGGACTGCTCGTGGAATGAATCTTCCACGCAATTAAGCGTCGAAATATTGAAGAAAAATCGTGGAAACATTGCTTTAAACCATTACTGTACTGGACGCTCCTGGAAAGATTCTCCGACGCTATTAAACGTCGAAATGTTGACGAAAAAGCGTGGGAAAACGTCATTTGCCGACGCTTTCTGATGTGGAAATTGAGCATAAAGCGTCGAAAACATTATTTTGCATTTTGCGACGAATTACATACAAGATAAGTCGCCACTAGAGGTGGCGACTTACTAAATAGTAAGTCGCCGCCCTACTGGCGACTTGACTTATATTTTTTCGTAACCGGACCGTTTTCTTCAGTGACGTGAACGGTAGTTTCGGAATTTGTTTAAAAGTGGGTGTTAAGTTGGAAATATTTTTTTTTAACAACCATCCCTAGGGAAAGACTCATTTTTTTATGCATTATTAAATAAATTTAGCTTTTCCTCATGTTCAATTTTCTTGAATTATGTTTTAGTACCATCAAATACCTCTATTTTATTTTGGATATTTTACGTTTTGGTGCCCTGAGGTTTGGCCTAATTATGAATTGGTGTCTCGAGGTTTGGATATTATTTTTTTAGTGACTTGAGGTTTGCTGCCGTTAGGTTTTTAGTGGTTTGACCGTTAAGTGGGATGTTTGACTGTTAAAAATAAGGGCACTTAAGTCTTTTTACCTAAAAAAATTTGACACTTCTTTTTTTCACCCCCAAATACCCAAAATGGTATTTTTCTTTCATCCATTTGGACATATTGGTATTTTACATTATCATTGTGACATTAAGGTATTTTATTTGACATATACACCCTCAAAGTATTAAAATATTAATTTTTCCAACTTTGTTTATTATACAGAAAGTTTTTTTTTTTTTAAAAAAAAATTCTTTGACAGCTTACTTAGATTTCTATTTTCATTTTATTTTAACGGTCATAAAATGGATATTTGAAGGGGTAAATTGGACATTTAACATTCATAAATTTGAAAATCAACTATCACGTCACCAATTTTAACGGTCAACCTTTCAACTTAACGGTCAAACCACTAAAAAGTTAACGGCAGTAAACCTCAGGTCACCAAAACAATAATATCCATACCTCGAGACACCGATTCATAATTAGGCCAAACATCAGGAGTCTTTTCCCCACCGGTAGCTACTTAAAAGAAAAAATCCCAGTTAACACCCGGTTTCAAAATAATTCCCAATGTACCGTCCATGTCATCAAACGTTACGGTTGCTTGACGGAGAAAAACATAAGTCGCCATCAACGACGGCGACTTACCCCAACATAAGTCGCCATCACTCATGGCGACTAACCCATTGCAAAAAAAATCTGGAAACGATAAAAGAAAAAACACCAGAAAAAGCGTCGAAAATCAAGAAGATGGCAACCAAAAAAAGTGTCAATAAACATTTGGAGAAGCGTTAGTACAATTTAGAGACGCTTTTTGGTGTGGCAAGAAGATGGACGTTTAAGGGAAAAGTCATCAGATTGGATTTTACGCTTTCTAGCATCAAGGTAAAGCGTCGGAAGTATCAGTTTTTTCAAGCGATGATTTTCTTTTCACATATAAGTCGCCCCGAGCGGGGGCGACTTACGTCCTATTAGAGTCGCCGCCCGGGGTGGCGACTTACTACTTAATATTCGCCACTTGCGATGGCGACTTTTGATTTCCGTCACGGGTCCGTCTTCTCTGGTGACGTGACGGTAGTTTGGGATATAGTTTGGAAGTGGGGGTTAAGTGGGAATTATGTTTTCTAATAGCTATTGCTAGGGAGAAGACTCAAACATCAGGGCACCAAATCGTAAAATATCCTTTTAATTTTGGAGGGAAACCTTTGTTGAGTCTTTTCCCTAAGGGGGGTTCTTAAAAAAAAAGTTTCACACTTAACCCCCACTTTCAAAATAATTCCCGAACTACCGTCCACGTCACAAGCCTAGACGAGCCGTCACGGAAAAAAAAAGTCGCCGCCTCGGAGGCGACTTTATGCTGAAGTGGCGACTTATGACCTGTGTAAAACTTAGCCTTGCGTAGAGAAAAGTCCACAGTGACGCCAAGAAGCGTCAAAAAAAAACCGTCAAAACATAAAAAATGCCGAAAAATGAAGAAAATGATACACATGAAAACGTCTAAATTGGTGACGCTTTCATGAAGCGTCAGTATATTATTTTTACGCTTTTGAGCGTCAAAACTGACCAGAAAAGCGTGGAAAATCACTAAATTTCTGGAATTTGAAAACTGGATACAACGTATGCTTTCCTGAAGTGGCGACTTAATGCTAAATAGTCGCCACGTCTTGTGGCGACTTATCCCTGCCGTGATGGGATCGTTTTCTCGCGTGACGTGGACGGTAGTGTGGGAATTAGTTTTGAAGAGGGTGTTGAGTGGGAAATATTTTTTTTTAACTTTATTTTGGGCTAAGACTCACCTTTGTTTGCAAAACTACCTCTTTTCCGAGTCTTTTCCCTAGCTAAAGCTATTAAAAACAAATTCCCACTTAACCCCCACTTCCAAACTATATCCCAAAATACCGTCCACGTCACCTGCGAAAATGGCCCCGTGACGGATATCAAAAGTCGCCATTGAAAGTGGCGAGTTTTAAGCATTAAGTCGCCACCCAGGGTGGCGACTTTTCTTAGACCTACGTCGCCCCCGCTGGGGGCGACTTATATGTGTGAAAAAGTTGTCAGCGCTGAAAAAAGGATATTCCGACACTTTTTTGTTGACGCTGGAAACCGTTGAAAAGTAATATGCTTACTTTCCCTTAATCGTTCATCTACTTCCCGTCGCCCATAAGCAGTAAAAATTGAGACGCTTTTATGCGTTGCCTTTTGACGCTTTTTCTCGTCGATTTTGTTTAACGTCACCTGATTTTTTTGTACAAGGGGTAAGTCGCCTTCAGTGATGGCAACTTTTGTTTTTTCCGTCAAGCGACCGTAACGTGTGATGACATGGACGGTACATTGGGAATTATTTTGAAACCGGGGGTTAACTAGGAATTATTTTTTTAAGTAGCTACCGGTAGGGAAAAGACTCCTCTTTTCCTGCATGGTTTTCCACTTTCATTATCTCGAAATTTCAATTTTCATTTCTCACTTAAAAATTCCTTCATTCGAGTTGATTACCGTCTACGTCTACAGTCAACAAGTTCACACTTCACAGTTGACACAGTAAAAGCTCTCAATTTTTACTGCTCGCATCGCGACCGTTTCCCTTCCCCTTCTTTTGCCCCCTCACCTTCCCCTTCCCCTTCCCCTAACCTCCTCACTTAACATATAAACCACCATTCTCATTTTCAGTTTCCCCATCCTCCTAATCAAAACAAAAATAATTGAAACAAAAGCACACACTCACTCACCCCATTTTTCCTATACTCGTTTTTTATGTACCAACAGGGACTGCCGAAGCCCGTTGGAGACGCCCAAGTCCCTGTTATGCAGCAGAGCAATGGTTCATCCTCCACATGACCAGCGGCCCACCACCACCGCAAGGCCCAGTCCACTTCCTTGGCGCGAACCAATTGTTGGATAAAAATATCAAGCAAAAAATATCAAGTAAAATTCTAAATCCTTTATTTAGTACAATGTATATGAATTTCTAGTATTGTGGGCTACTTGCTCTTTCAAATTTATTAAATTTTATTGTTATGCTGTTTAAGTTTGATCAAATTTGTCATATTCATAGTGCTATAGTTCCTTTCTTCATTATATATTTCAGTAGTATTTTTTTTCCAGTTTAGACAGGTTTAAATTAGTTGTGGTTTAAGTACATTTAGTTTGTTTCAATTTAATTCAGAAAGGTACAGTTTACTTCAGCTTCTCAGTTTTTTCCAGTGATTAACATAGGGTGGTATGACGAAATATCTGCTTGTTTCGATATGCGATCGGCAGCCATTTCTTTGATTTTCTATTCTTATAGTATTATTATTGTTTGATTTAAGTTGTGATTGTT
>ONZK01004098.1:0-22422 GCA_900322385.1 Pharnaceum exiguum
GTCACATAAAAATGTCCATTAGTCATTAGTCACATAAAAATGTCCATTAGTCATATATAAACGATGACGTGGCACAGGGTGTATATATACACCCGGTGCACAGAAGACTTAGAGATTAAGTATAGAGCTCGATTTGTAGATAGAAAAAATGTTATAAGTAATGTTTTGATGGGTGTGTATATAGTCCTTGTCACAAAAAATAAGGACCATAAGGGTTTTGACAAGGACAATTGCCAACCTTTAGATTTGTCCTAAATTTAAGGAGGACCCTTGATTGACTTGTATTTATGAATTTAATTAATTTTTTTTTTAATTCCGAAAAAAATACAAAAAATAATTGTTTTTACGTAAAAAAATTTTTATTATTTTTTTGGAAGGCCGTGTTTGGCTGGTACGACCTCTGGATTTCGGAAATTTATACACATTTTGTATTGACAATAAGAGAGTTTTGTAACGACAAAATATGACTTCTATCGAAGATAAGCTCACATAACTTGTCGCTACAAAAATACGTTTTCGTAACGACAATAAGTCTTTTTACGGGGATTTTAAATCTGTATGTTTTCATACTGACTAAAGATGTAAAATGTAAGAACAAAACTAAAACGGTGTAATGTAAGTACAAAGTACTCTGTAATTTGTACCGACAAAAGAAACAAATAGTTACGATAAAAAACTCAAACATTTTGTACTGATAATTCCATTAATTTGTCAGTACAAAAGTATCGGTTTTCTAAGTTAACTTACACCCCAAACACGAACTGGGTATATATTAAAAATAATAATTTTCAAAAAAAAAAAATATTTGTTTCTTTTTTGTATTTTTTTCGGAATTAAAAAAAAAGATAAATTAAATTCATAAATATAAGTCAATCAAGGGTCCTCCTTAAATCTAGAACAAATCTAAAGGTTAACAATTGTCCTTGTCAAAACCCTTATGGTCCTTGTTTTTTGTGACAAGGACTATATATTTTTCAATGTTTTGATGTTGTTTTAGTCGGATGCCAATGGGCTTAGAAGAAATTATTGTTGATTATTTTCCTCCCCATTTTGGTAGATGTAATGAAAGGTTGGTTTTGATATGTATTTTTGGAATATAATTAGTTATTTCCCAAAAAAAAATGATAATAAATTAGAAACAGCAACTATCGTCTGTCTCCCGCGCTCTCTTTACTCCTTTCTCTCACTGCTCAAAACAAAACTCTGATAAAAACAGAACAAACGAACACTAACTAACTAAAATCAAGAAACCAAACGCAAGAAACACAAAAGGGTAATTCTCTCTGCAGCAACAAACAATCCAGAAGTTCCCTTCTCGCTACTCGATTACATTCTCTGTCATCATCTCATCTCTACCGTAGAAAGGTTCGTTTGCTCTAGCCTACACTGTTTCCAAAACTTTCAGTTAGTATATGTTCATGATGTGTAGTTTTCTTTGTGCCATTTCCTTCCTTTTAGTAACTTTCGACTTGAAAGATTAATGGGTTTTGCTTAATTTGTTAAAATAATTTGTGGGTCATTGAGCATTTGGATTGATATAACAGAAACTTAGCATAATTAGCTGTACGTTCTTGATGATGAACTTAGCCTTCGTATTGGTAATCTTTTTGTATTGTCATTATGTCAGAATTTGATTTTACATAATCAGTTGTCTGTTAGTGTCTTAGTCATATTGTAACAACTCTTGTTTACTAAAAAAAATGTTTTCTTTGTGGAAATATTTTTCTGGGTGATCAAGTTTTTGGTTGCAAAAGGTTGACATTATCATGTGTTTATTGTAATTAAATGGGTGCATTTTCTTTTTAATTTCTTTTATCTAGCTGCTGGATATGTACATTGCCTTAGATAAACAAGGAATCTTTAACTGTTTGATGACAAAGCTCGTAATTGTTATAGGAATCAAGTTAGAGTTCATATAAAATGACAAGCTAAGGCATCTTTCTTTCAATTTGATTTTTTAAGGTTGTATGCTAAGAACAGGTTTGCACATATGTTGTCTTGAAATTGAAGTCAATGAAATTGAAGTTCTTGACAGTGTGTAGACCCTTGCTTACATGCAATTACATTTTCTTGGTCACAACACTAGTCACTAGATTAGTTCCTGTCTTGAGGAAGTCAAGATGTATTTTACTTTACTGGTGTATAGGTTAGGTGTAGATTGGCGCCTTGGTGGTAATGATCAGTAGTGGCTTTAATCGTTCTAAGAATCAGAATTGTTACTGAATAATTACCGCAATCAAGTCGTAAATTTGTTATGCATTCAAAAAGTATAAGCATGCTTTCAAAATTAAAAAACATGAATTTTGAGAAAGCCATGCTGGTGATGACTGATGAGAGTACCAGAAGATTATAGTAGGAATAAACAGAAACTGCGCAATATCATGTTTCTGTGATGCTGCTGTCTCGATGATATGTCTTTCTGATTCATTATACCATGTCAACTTTATACCTGATTTTAATCAGCTTAATTGAATGGAGAAGTTTATAAAAGTGTAAAATCTACTGAGCTTTACGTCTTAAGGCTCAATTATCTTACACCTTTTCCTGTTTTCTGGAATTAGGACAATATGAGTGATCACAATCCTCCACCTATCATAACCCCGGTAGACCAACTTGTGCAATCAGCAGAACATATTCAGCCTTCTGGTGGAGGTATTTATGAAGTCCAACCTTCATCGGTGACCGCTACAAATGATGCAGTTCAGGCTTCTGGGTACAGTATAGCTGGACAAAGTCACAATGTAGACAGTTCATATACGCCTTTGAACTCTCAGGATAACCTACAGTCGAGGGAGGAAGCAATGGCACATTTAAATGCATATCAGAGTAAGTTTTTTTGAAGTGTCCTGATGATTCCTCTTTCTCAGTGTCAGTCTCTTTTACGCTCTTATTTAGATGCTTTGCTGATGCATTTGTTCAGTTGTTAATTCACAATGTCAGCATAATAATGTAGGAGTTCCAGTTTCTTTTGCTTTAGTTTGAATAGTATCTCATGTTAGTTTCAATAGAATAATCTGGTATAACTACAGTACACGAACAGAAACATTTTCATATCGCCCAGAAATTTGCTTTAACCCCTTATTGCATTTTCCTTTATCCTGTGATTAAATTTCAAAGACGATAAGCCCTTGTTTGTAATACTTCCAACATGGTGGTCTTGTCTTTCTGCTTCTTTGCAGGTATATATTATACTAGCTGTGAAGTTGTATCGTCCAATCATTACCATATTTGATGTTGCTCTTTATACTTTTGTCATTGTGCTGGAGGATTTTGTATCTACATGCTAATTTACTAATTTCTGGGTTTACTGACTCATTTTACAGCTAATGCTAGTGAGTCTGCGCCACCTGAGTTCCTACCAATGGACATGTTGTTCGAAAGGGTACGTACTACCTTCTTTCTACTTTCGAGAAAGCATGCTAGTGAAGTAGTGATGACTGATGAGAGTACCAGAAGAGCAGTAGGAATAAACAGAAGTTGAGCAATATCATGTTTCTGTGATGCTGCTGTCTCGATGATATTTCTTTCTGATTCATCATACCATGTCAACATTATGGCTGATTTTATCAACTTGATTGAATGGGGAAGTTTATAAAAGTGGAACCTCTACTGAACTTTAAGTCTTAAGGCTCAATTGTCTGACACCTTTTTCTGTTGTCTGGAATTAGGACAATATGAGTGATCACAATCCTCCCCCTATCATAACCCCGCTAGACCAACCTGCGCAATCAGCAGAACATATTCAGCCTTCTGGTGGAGGTATTTCTGATGGCCAACCTTCATCTGCGACTGCGACTACTACAAATGATGCAGTTCAGGCTTCTGGGTACAACATTGCTGGACGAAGTCACAATGTAGACATTTCAAGGTACCCATCTAACTATTCATGGAGGAATGAATCAACTTCAAATACGCATTGGTACTTCCAGGATAACCAAGAGTCGAAGGGGGAGACAAGTGCTTCCGCAATGGCAACCTATGGTAAGTTTTTTTTTTGAAGTGTCCTGATAATTCTTCATTCTCATTTTCAGTCTCTTTTACGCTCTTATTTAGATGCTTTGCTGATGTAATTGTTCAGTTGTTAATTCACAATGTTGTCAGAGCATAATGATGTAGGAGTTCCAGTGTTTTTGCTATTGTTTGAATAGTATCTTGTGTTAGTTAATAGTTTCAATGGTATATAACTACACACATGAACAGAAACATTTTTCTACCCCCTTATAGCATTTTCCTTTATTGATCCTGTGATTAAATTGAAAAGATTATCGATATGATACATAAGTCCTGGTACTTCCAACAAGGTGGTCTACTGGTCTTGTCTTTCTGCTTCTTTGAAGGTATTATATTAGCTGTGAAGTTGTCTCGTCCATTCATTACCATTAGATGATGTTGCTTTTTAATTTTTATGCTTTTGTCATTGTGCTGGAGGAGTTTGTATCTACAGGCTACTAATTTCTGGGTTTACTGACTCATTTTACAGCTAATCCTAGTGAGTCTGCGGCGCCACTTGAGTACCTATCAATGGACAAGTTGTACCAAAGGGTAATTCTTCTCACTATGTGCTTACAGTTAAGCTATTCTTTGTGTTTCTATATATTTGTTTTCTTCCTGGATTACTGCTTGTATGAAGTAGTAGATTTGAAAATTATCGAGCAGTAGTAGGATGTTAAGAGCAAAGAATTGCTACACCCTTGGAAAAGAGAAGTGCTGCTAAAGGCAAAGAATGTAATTGAGATTCTAAATAAGTGTCCTGTCACTAATTTCCCATATCTTGAATCAGTTGAATGTCATCCTTGTCCTAGTATCTTGAATACCTGCAGAAAACTTGTTCCATGTCACTTAGCAACTCGATCTTTCTTTCTTGGATGCAGTTTATCCTCTTTTATTTCCCTTACAATAAAGTCCTAAATATGCTAATTCTCCTAGCAGGTAACATCTATGAACAAAAAATATCTGGCCGAACTGGAACGAATAAATTCTACGGAAGTCGATAATTTGCAGAAGGAATTAGATAAGGTACTTCTCGCAGTAACCTCTCTGTGTTGACGAATATGGTAGGGTACTAGGGTTCCTCCACTTCAACCGCATACTTAAATTTGTGTGGACATGTACGTGCTATATATGGATTGCAGCTTGACTTGGACCCTGAGATAATAGACCTGAGGAAGAAGAACTTTCAATTTGAAGTCCAGAAACTGAGGGAATATATATATTATCTTGGCCGCCCCAGAGAAGATTTTGTTGGTAGTGTCACCGAAGATTATATGGAAGCATGGGAGAAGGAGATATGTGATCAAATCCATGGGTTTCAGATGGTCTCTGCTACTGATGCCTCAAAGCGAAACACACAATATCATCAGGCTGAAAGAAGCGAAAGGACAGAACTGAGAAGAATGAACACACCTTGGGATCTGCTGAGTAACCCACCACAAGCGATGCAGATGTTAGCGCTTCTTGAGCAGCCTTCATTACTGCAGGCAGACACGCCACTTCAGTCAGCTGCCGTTGAATATCTTGGTCAAAACTTGCACCAACAAAGTGTTGATCTTGAGTCTGGTACCCTTCATCTGCCCATCCATACAGATACTGGAGATAATCATCAGTCTACAGTCAGTCAGGCACCTGCAACTCCATTAAGCCTCTCAGACTATGATGATGATTCTAACTATGAAATAACAACTCCATTCTTCATGGATGCTAATTGTCCAGGTGTTTTTGACTTTGAGTCTGCTTTGAAAGGCATTGGCTTTGGTTCTGACTGGACGGAACCCGGTGCACCTGAAGCTGGACCAAAATCAGATAGTGAAGCCGAGGCTTAGGTTGCCAAGCGCCATGATCTAACAAGTGTTGAAAATCAACTGCCTTTCTCTTGATGAGATGTTTAGGAATAGTGGTATGCTTATACTCAGTATGCAAAGAAATATGGTATGGAAAGACAGCTATGGTATATCAATAATACAGTCGCACAGAAGTACAGAGATGAAGTAACTGAGGATATGTGGGACACTGGATAGACATGTAAAACTGTGAATGATATTTTTTGCACATTTCTGTATCTACTAGGTGCATTAGGAGGAAAAAATAGAATGATACTGTAAGTCTTAATAGTTTGTACTTTGTGCATATGTCTTGTAGACTTGTACAGATAGTCTCACATCTGAGAATAGCAGTCTCGAAATCAAAGTAGTTGAGATACACAGTGAATGGCAACCTTGTTATTAGTCTTGTCTTTCCTTGTTTTTTTTTTTTTTTTTTGGGAGAATGAAGACCTTGCCTTTGTTCCAACTAAAATGAGCTGATCATCCCTTCAAAAATAAAAAGAAAAAGCTGATCCTCTGATCTTTATGTAAAAAACAGAAAAACTACTCGTACAAACTAAAATCAACTAACTTCAGTGGTTATGTGATAATGTCCAACAAAATCGTTACTGCAATTTTTATCTAGGAACCCAGAATCTATGACTAATTATTACAAAAATAAAAGAGTATTTAGTTGACTAATTTTCGGTTCCAGAACAGCTCATTTAGTAAAACTAGTCGGTAAGTCTTTGGTACACCAGGTGTACCAGTATACCTTGTGGATTTATGACTAAATACAAAGGGACTGACTAATGACATTAAAAATGTGACTAATGATATATGTTGTAGTATTAGTTATAAATGCCTACCTAAGAATTGGAGAAAACTAGTAGCCCGTAAATATCTTTTTTCCTACCCAAAAAAGAAAAAAAATGCAGATAAAAACAAGATATAAAAACCTTATTCAAGTAAGGTTGCTAACAACATGGAAAAACGGCTAACGGATAACACAAGTAACAGTGATATCCTTCAAGCTAAGCAAGTAAACTGAGTTCCCAAAAGAACACCATATCTAATAGCAGAAAGCAGAGCAGATAAAGATGGCTGCAGCTGGGAACACAAGCCCTTATTTATACCCACCAAAGCTCGGAACTTGTTCATCAACTCCATTATCTCTCCCCATCAAACCTTCACCTAATTGTGTATCTCCTACTCTTCTCAAGACCCTCTCTGACATCCAAACTTCTGGTGTCATTGCTTGCCTTCGAGCTCCTAGGTACCTCCTCCACTCTACTCCACTCTCTCTCTACTTCACCACCTTCCCTATCTTTTTTCTGTACTTTTTAGCTGTTGGGTTTGTCCTCCTTTTCTTGGTATCTTGTGTTTTGCACAATGGTCATGTGTTAGTAGTACTTGAATTTTCAGTGCAGAGCTAGCACTTGGAGCTGCAAGGGCTGCATTAAGTAGTGGCATCAAAGCTGTAAGTTTTTCCCACTACAATTGATTGTTTTCTCCTTTTCTGAACTGCATTAGGACAGTTGTTATGATTGTGGCAAAGACTGACACATTGGTATGGTTTTGTTGTATCTGTATGTAGTTGGAAGTTGTGATGTCCACCCCAGGTGTGTTTGAGGTTGTTCTATTAACTTGCTTTTAGCTTTTGCTGTCCCTCTTAGCATTTTGGGTTTGAACTCAATAGGTTTACTTGTGTAGGTTTTGCATCAGCTGGTGGAAGAGTATCCCACAACCACCTTAGGGGTAAATTTATCTATCCCATCATCCTTTTTTTCTCTCATATATATAATTTTGTTTTCCAATTTCATTGTTCAATTTCCACTTGTCCTTCACTTAAGTCTTAGTTGTATCAAAAGAGGTAAAGCCAAGTTTTTCCTTAATAGAGAGAATGATGCTGTCAGTGTTCTGCTCAGGAAAATTGATGCAGATAAACTAGATATTCATGATTGTTGTTCAAGCATCCCCCCCTTTTTTTTGTCAAACAGATATTGCCATTTTCGTGGTGCTAAAGGATGTGTGATGCATTTAAGTTTTAACACAGTATCTGATGCCTTATTAGATCATATTAGTACAGGATGGTGACTGAGATCAGCATTTTCTAATGTACTACAGGTAGGAACCATTCTAAAACCTGAGGATGCTGATCATGCTATGAAAGCAGGTGCCAAGTTCCTCATGAGTCCTGCGATGATCCCGGTATGCTTGGGGTAGTTTTTCGATTTCCATCAACTATGTTATGTTTAGCTTCAATCCATGATGCAATTGAATATGGACTAAATCAATGGTTAAATCCTCTTATTGTACTTCTTTATTTACTGAAGTTGCGTAAAGTCGATATATCAATGCAGTAATGTATTTAGGTTCGCCAGACCCCCATGGAATGGAGATTACCCTGGGTTGTTGTTGTTGGTGGTGGTGGTGGTTGTCTGTTGTGTAGACGAGGTAGCAGTTCCTTGTATATCTTTGAAAGGCAGTTGTGTCTTTTCATAGTTTTTCATAGAGACCGAGTTTGTCTTTTTGTCCTCTTGAGGGAGATCTGTAGCAGTAGGGCATGAAGAAGTTATAGAATTTCTTTTAAATAACTGTTTATCAACTTTGATTGAGTCAGCTGACGAAAGCTTATAACTTCAGGAGATAATCGCTGATCTTAAGGGTCAGGAGGTCTTGTACATACCTGGTGTGATGACTCCTACTGAAGTATGATTTTTGCAACCCTATCGACTATGTGTTTTATACTGCTACTTTTTAAAAGTTTGTGACATCTCCTGTCTGAACACAATTCAAAATTTGCAGATTTTATCTGCTCATAATGCTGGAGCCAAAATGGTCAAGGTAACATCTTTGGTGGTTTCTAGCTTGAGGTGATTGTTAATTTCAATGCTTGTATAAAGATGGTGTTTGTCCGTCAATCTATAAATCCTACTTGTCGATTGTGTGGTCAGATCTACCCCGTCTCTGCATTAGGTGGTGTTAGCTACATAGCAGCCATAAAGAAGCCGTTTCCTCATATACCAATGGCGGTTTCTCAAGGAATCACACTAGGTAGCTACTTATAATTGATGTTTTGCTGCTACTCTTTGTTCTCATGTTTGCTAAAGTGCCTCTGGTCGACTGGTCATTTACTCATTTTGTATGATGGTTTCACTATTTTGCCAGTCTATATTATTGACCACAAACTAACACCATCATAAATCATGAGGAAACTATAGCCTGGTTCATGCTTGTTTGTCGAAAAGTCAGTAACACAGATATAATAAGGTGACCTGGGTTGTGACGCCATTTTGCTGGGACTTTTGTGACATTAAAATTAGCATGATTCGTTGAGTACCCTGGATGATTAGTACAATTTCCACGAGCTGACTTTTTCCACATTTTAGACAACCAGATGGCTGCTGAAACTATACTTAGTTACTCTGAAAATCTCTGTTAATTCATTGAGATGTTTTTACAATGAGATGTAGTCTCCCGTTCTGAGGCTGTATATTTTTCCCATCTGTGAATTTGATTTGTCTTCTTCGTAAATACAAGCTGAACTTGTTTTTATTTAAGGTCTAGTAAAGGAATACATTACTCGAGGAGCATCATCAGTAGTGCTGTCAGATGCCATTTTTGACAAAGACGCAGTTGCAAAGGGACACTTTGGTACTATATCTCAACGAGCAAAGACTGCATTGTCAATGGCTAGTCAAGCAAAGGAAAGGCTAAAACCACTACAAGGTAGAGAACCTTTTGCCATTTCTTACCTTCTTGATTTTTACAGATATTAGCCTACATTTATTGCATTGGTAATGTCTATTCGGCAATTATAACAGTGAATTCCAGCTCAGATTGAACTATAGGGTTTTATCGCACCAAACAGAATGCTATCCTGTCAGAGTGTCAGAAAGGTTATCCCTTCATATGAGGAACTCGGCATCAAGAAGGGGAAAATCTGCTGCGCTACAATGCAGATACTGAGTGACAAGAGTCTGTATCCAAGTAGATAAATGGTAAATGTATCAAGGCCTCAAGGGAGCTTTAATCTAGGTAGGCAAAGGGACACGAAAATGTTGCTGACTGCTGCGTCTGTGCTGCAGCATGTAAATGTGGTACGTGTAGGTTGCCGGAAGGCCAGCCACTTCAATAAAAACGGTCCTGTTATACACTGAGGAACTTTCATCAGTCTCTTAGCCATAGGCAACAGAACGCACTGATACTTGGTAGAATGGCTGGGGAAGACCCAGCAGTATTGTTCATGGCTGTATAATTTCCTACGCAATTGAGAAATTTGTTATCAGACTATGGTTGTATAATTTTTTTTGTTTGTTTTGAGAGGGTACGGTGTTCTACACTTGTGATAAATCCCAATCTTTACGTTTAATCATGAAATTTACAGATAAATTTGTGGAAACTGTTAAATATGTTAATTTGGGTATAATGACAGGAAAAAGGTTGATTAATAATCACTCGTGTGGTCATTAGACTCATGGATGACCATCAATGATCCGGTCGAATATATGAAATTGGTTCACACAATTTTTTATTTAAAATTTATATCAAAATACAAAGCATTTAACCAACCAAAAATGTAAGGAAAAAAAATTCTCTTCCGCAAAAAAACAAAAAAAATTTAAAAACAATAACTCCTTTTGAAAAATTTAAAATCAATTTTCCTCATCATTCGAAAGAAATAAAAAATCTAATCAATTTTTAAAACAAATTTCTTTCCTCTAAAAAAAAAAAAAAAACTTTCCCTAAAAAAAACTTTTTTTTAGCCTTTGAGGGAACAACATTAAGCAACAACATTGAGCGGGGAGAGAAAGGAATGGAGAAACTAAAGTCACTAATCCCACAAAATCTCAAACAAACAATAGAAAAAAGCACACCAAATGACCTCACATCAACATGCTCTTCACTCAATGACTTCTTCTCTCAATTACCTCTCTTTCACTCTGTAAGTAAATACTACTAACATCAACATCTTCCCTCCCTTTTAACCCTTTTCACTTTCATTTCTTTTTCACACTGAATTTACTTTTATTTTTAATAATGTGCAGATGATTGATGACTTGACTAATCCCCAAGTGGGTCTTTGTGCAAAGAGTAAGGAACAAGCTTTAGAGCTTAAATTGAAGGGAAATGCTGCCTTTTCTTCTGGTGACTATTCTCAGGCTTTGCAGTTCTATTCTAAGGTTTGTTCCTTTTCTTTTCCCTTTTTCCCTTTTCTTTGTTTTAGTGTTTTTATCTTTTATATTTCTTTTTTGAATTATTATTGTTTTTTGGGAAACATGTTATTTTAAAATTCTTATTCATTAGTCACAAAAGTCAAGCAAAGTCCATTAATTCTTAGGTACACCGGTGTAAGTTAACACGGGGTGTTTTTTTTTAATACCATTTTAAATGCAATTAGTCATTAGTCACAATATAAATTTTCATCCGGTGTACCAGAGACTTGTTGAGAAAAGTCAAGCCAAGTTAGAAGTGATTTTTTATTTTAAAAAATCTTATAATGCTTGGATAATTGCTGACTTAAAGCTTTTTTTTTCGTGTGTGAATCGATAGGCTTTGCGTGTTGTTCCGGTGGATGCTGTTGACAAGGATAATAATCTGGCTGCTACCTTGTATCTCAATAGGGCATCTTCCTTAAATGTGAGTTTTCTTAATGTTATTTTGTGTATGTATCATTGGTAGGAAAGTAGAGTTGCAATGAGAAAGGTGAAATGTGCTATCTGTTAAATGTTGTCCGCGTAGAAATGCTTCATGTGAATTCATTTGAGAATAGCTGTTGCCATTTTAGCTGACATCTTTTCGGTAGAAAACCCTTTTTCACATGGTTACCGTAAGGAATTTGAAGTAGAACGTCTTGTCTCGTAAAATTGTTAATGGTTGCTTGCTTGACAGAGGCGCTAAAAGTGAGTAGTGACTGAAATATTGAATGTTTGTGTTAGTTGGAGTTTCCGTAGCATAGGAACTGAGTATTGCAGAGTTATTGCTATAGGCTTATTGAGCTTTAGAGTCGCAGAGAAACCACGGATTTCCCTTCAGCTAGCTGATTTTGGTTGACTATTGAATCCAAGCCGTTTTATGATCATGATATGATATTTCACAAATGACTCTTTTCAATTTTGTGCTGTACTAGGACACTGTAAATTGTAATATGTTGTCATCCTATCGGTTTCTTGATTTCTCTTATTTGTGATGATGTTACAGGACATTATTCATCAGTTTGAAGATATTTGACTGAAACAGTGTTAGGCATGCAGCCCTGATTATGACAGTGGCCTGAGATTGCATAGGTGGGGTTATAGTGCAACCTTTGTAAAAGCCGATCATGAAATTCTATCAACCACGTGCTATTGGTGTTACTAATCTGTTAAATAGGCACTTCATATACTGGACACAGTCATAAATTTTATTTTTTTAGTGTTCCATAAGCTGAGCTGATTTTTTGTCTCGATGCCATCTGATTAAATGTTTAGGTACACAATTATAATTGGAGGATGGAAATCAGATTTGTAATGCACTAATGGTTCCGGCTTAAATGCATGAGACACTTGCCTGCATGAGTTGCTTCACTCCCTATGCTCCCACTCTGGATAATAACGAGAAAAAGACTAGAAATCTGGGAGAAAATGAAACTTATACTCAGTCCACACATGTTTTCATCTGACATATCATTCTCCAGTCTCCTGGATACATGAGGGATGTGGCTATTACTTGCCTTCCATGTGGGGTTGGTAGCGGCTATTTTGAATGTTATTCAATCGAAGAGATTTAAAGGAATTGGGCCAACTTTTAAGTAATCTGAAGATTTACTTGTCCTCCTTGCCTGTAGTTCGTTTAATTTTTTCCATAATTATAGTAATTTCTTCCTTTTAGGAGAAAAAAAGGCATTCTGGACGGTGGAGTGGTTCAGTGTAAATTCTCGTTAAGTAATTGCTTTTATAGCATGTAGCCGGTTAACGCCTTCTTAAACTGATTATTTGTATTCCTTGCCAATTCATTGTGGTAAAATTAGGATCTGCTACTGATGACCAAGTTGTCATTAATATCAAGTTATCAACCCTTGTATATCTAACATCTCTGCAGAAATTATGCCTTTTGGATGAGTCTCTACGAGATTGCAATCGTTCCCTCTCTATTTGTCCAAAATATGCTAAGGTAATCATCATTTCCCATGGTACATTACCAGTTCAGACAGGGTAGTCTACTATTGTTCTCATTATAAAGAAATATGTCAGATTGACTGAAAGTAGTTTTGCATGCTCATGAACATGTAGAAAGTTTTTTTTTGGAGTTGATTTGAGTATGTTGTTGCAGGCTTGGTACCGTAGAGCCAGGGTAAACATTTCACTGTCAAACTTTGAAGATGCCATACCTGACCTGAGAGTTGCCATGAGCATGGAAAGAACTTTGAGTGGAAAGAGACAAATAGAGAATGACCTAAAGTCAATTGTGAGCCAAAGTAGCACCGGGACATCCTCTAGTAAATTCAGTGGAAACCAACTGCTTCTGATTGGTGAGTGCTAGTCAAATGCACTAATGCTATTATTCTCCTTATGTTGGTTGTGTCTGAAAATGTTACACCTTTTGATGCAAATGCAGTTAAAAGTGAAGCTCTCGATCAATGATCTATGTTCCTGCTTGTTCGCGTTATCAATATATTAATTAGAAAATAAGCAGGGGCCATGGTACTTCGAGTATTCTCCTGATGTCACCAGAAAAATATATAAATAAAAGAGAAGAAGCCACAACCATTGTATGATATACCAGCATTCCTGCACAATGTTTCTTTTGGAATTTTTTCTTGAGTCTGCTGTGATAGATTTTGTTTTTCAGTTGTGCTACAAGTCCTATCATTATAATGCCTTCCCAAAATTTGAGGATGTGTAATGTAGCCGCCGTGCTATGACTTCTGAAGCTTCATTTGCGTTTGATACAGATGAGGTACCACAGGCACAGCTGGAGTGTGTATCAACACCAACTAAAGGGAGGGGTATGGCTTCCCTGTGTGAAATTCCTCCTGCCACTTTAGTTCATAAGGAAGAACCTTATGCAACGGTATGGACTTATCTTTTGGCCAAGTAATTGTTTATTAGTTGATTAAAAAATTTCTGTTCTAAAGCTTGAAGTTCATTGTGTCAGCTCTGTGTAGGTTCACAGTTTAGGTGAATTTTTAAATCATTTGTTATCACTATTTTTTTCTTCCTCGAAGTCATCTTGCAACCCGGATTAGCTCTTGCATTTCATGCATTTTGTTAACAAGAGCGGTTGTTCATGCATATTTTTGCATGTTTGAATGTTTATAACCATTTACAATCTGAACAATTGTTGAATCTTGATGTTGTCAGCATATAAGTTTCTCTAAACAAAGAGTTTATTATGCAAGTCAAAGCAGTAATAGATACATTAACTTCCTATAATTAGATCTAAGCATTTAACTATTAGCCAATGACTGTATGACGACTGCCTATACAATGTGTTCAAATGCTTGGTTTCTTTTGACGAGTGAATGTTGTAGGAGATTGGTTTGTACCTTGCCTTAAAATGAAATCGCTCTTTGACATGGTAAAAGTATTTGACAGATCATACTGAAGAACGTACGAGAAACACATTGTCATCATTGTTTTAATGAGCTACCAGTAGATTTTGTTCCCTGTTTGTCATGTTCAATACCATTGTACTGTTCTGAGGAATGCCAAGTACAAGCTGGAGGGCACGTTTCAAGGAAACATTTGAGGAATAAAGAAAATGATAATATGCTGTCTAGCGAGCTTGAAAAACATTTCTCAAAGGTGACTTTGAAGACTCGTTCTGATTTAGAAACTGAGCACTTCAACGAACATGGACATGAGTGCTGTGGTGTGACCTGGCCTGCTGTGTTTCCATCTGATGTTGTATTGGCTGCCCGGGCTTTTGTGAAGCTGATGGAGCTAAATGACCCTTTGTGCGAGAGAGCAGACATAACAAGGAATTTGGTATGCCATGGCTGTTTGTAGTGTAGTTTGAAAAATACTTTATTTAACGGAGGATGAATCTTTTGGTTGTGATGGTGTCATAAATTCTGAACAGGACCTTGCCCAGAATTACATACAACTGTCACCAGAGAACAAACTGGAGTTGCATGTATACTCAGCCGTGCTGGTTTACTGCCTGAGCTATTCATTTGCATCTAAACTAGAGCTCAGTGGTGCTATGATTGCAAAGGTTTGTCCCTATATGGTATTCAAATTTTCATGGCGTCTCCTATTCCGAAGAAAATTTGTTGATGGTTGTGTCCGTTATCAATCACGTATGACGACGTTTTTTTAAAACCAAGCCAAAACATGGATGTCTAAATGTTATAGGCTCTTTAGTTTTTGCTCATCCTCTTTAAAGTTAGAGGACAGCTTGTCTGTTTCAGATCTGATATCTGGCGGTTTGGCCCTTCTTTTATATTGTGATGACTCTTTATTTGGTACCTTGCTGATGTGGAAATTTCTTTTAAATCATCAAAATAATAAAGGGGTTAGATGTCCATATGGCTATTGATAATCAGCCTGAGACATAGCTTTGTTATATGAATGCAGCTACGTAACAGCTCCCAGGAAAAAAGTAAATACACACTCACACGCACACCTATGTGTAAAAACTTAAGCACTGGAGTAGAGTATCGATGGTTGGTCATCCTTGTGGTGGATGTGGGGAATTTGATCAGTTATTAGAAAGAATCATTTTCTCGAGCGACACTGTCAGAACTGTCAGGCGGGAACCGACTCTACCTATTTTGCATATGGTCAGAAGCTAGTTAAAGAGTAAGTGGTGTAGTATTTACTTGGTAATTGAGATGTAGCTGTTACCATTCCCTTTTGTGGAATTAGAAAGTCTGTCAATCATTCTTGTCTATAAAAAAAAAAGAGTCTGTCAATCATCTTTGGAGTTTCTGAAAGCACTTTAATTCTTCACTGAAGTCGGAATTGTGTCTCTGCTGGACTTGTTCGCTAGTGGACCCAAACCTGTTTGTGTACACATGGAAATGTAATTGAAGTATAGAACCAAGACTTGTAGTACATAACTAATTTAAGTGTGAATTGCATAAACATGGAGTTAATACTGCTATATCTACAGGAGTGAAATACTCCCTGAGCTGATAATAATCTTCTATTTGTGCGTCTATTATCAACAAAGGAACACCTACTGCTCTATGCTCTGATGGTGTTCAATCATGTTTCTTATCAAGTGGTTAACTCATTCTGATGGAAGGAGTATTGTGCATGATCAAGTTGAACATTCATGGGTTTTGCATAAATATGAAACGCACCCTTTGTATCCTCATGTTTGCATGCAACTAATTTGTTCTCCCCCTTCTGGCCCTCCCACTCGGTGGATGCAGGTCATTTTTCTTAATTCTCAAATTAAGATCAACTCGATGGCAATTGTGCGTATGAAATGTGTGGATGCATGCCCTTCCCTGAAGCACTCAGTAAGATTGTCTTCACCTGGAAATACTGTGACAAGTAATCTGGAACAGGTATGTTGTCTTTCTTTTTTCTTCCTAGAAAAGGTATGTGTCAGGCTTGGCACTGAACTCTCATTTTACCATCTGAACCAAAATTCAGAATACTCACAGCTAGTGCCACTTGTAGGATTATAATAGCAACCATGCTGAGTTAAATGAATAGTACCTAAACTGACCTTTTTCAGTATGGTTAAGCAATATTGGCATGTGTTTCCCTGTTCCTGGTCAATTGCCCAGGCTGATCTCTGCTTAGGATCTGGAAGTGTTGTGAGGATCCATGGGGTAACATTGTTGAAAGATTTAACCATGACATTGTTTGGATCTGGTAGCTTCCTTGTGGTAGTACTAGTACTCGTCAGATTGAAAGATCATGATGGAGTGAAATTTATAGCTTTCTTATTTTCACCAAACACTATCGCTGCTGTAGACCATTATGGGATTACAGAAATAGAAATTATTTACTAAATTGGCCTTGTGCCCAGCAATGCTTTTTTTAAGTCTATGACAGCTAATAGTCTGACCGTGTTTTGTGTTAGCTTTTTTACGCTTTCCAAGTTGGGGCGTCTTCATGTATGTGAATTTGTTGTTCCTTCCCTGATGTCTTCATATGTGTTTCGGTTCTCCCTTTTTATTATTCTACATGTTTTGCGTCAGAGCGTTAGACTTTGACGTAGAAAGCGGAGAGTGCCCATACCTCTACCTTGCATCGCGTGGTTGTTCCTTTCCTCATGGAGTCTTGTTTACAATATAAAAGGAAATGATGAAGTTATTGGAAGTCTGGAACAATATTTGTCTCACTGTGCCTTTCTGATGTTATTGTAGGTCAAAGTTGGTCAAGCTATCTACTTAACTGGCAGCCTTTTCAACCATTCTTGTGTGCCTAATATTCATGCTTATTTCATTTCTCGTACACTTCTTATTCGTGCAACGGATTTCCTGGCTGCTGGATGTTCCTTAGAGCTGTCTTATGGGCCACAGGTTATTATTATTCTTGTCATTTTGAGTTAAAATGCTTTCAACTTATATATCACTAGATTTTCTCTGACCGAAGTTCTTGGTTCGTATTACATGTCAAAGGCCTTGATGATCTGTCTTCATTTCAGTGACTTATCATTTTTTTACTTTTCATGGAAATCTTCAGAAGAGTGAAAGTGAATAATGATGGAACTGCTGTAGTATTGGTTGAACTATGAAAAGTGGCGATAGAATTTTTTTGGAACGTCTTATACAGGCCTAAAGTAATGGCCGTTCATTTTAAAAAGTGGAATTATTTTTCATGTAACTTCTTCTGTGTTGATATCTGAAGTACATAAATTTTGTGACTTTTGCAGGTCGGGGAATCAGATTACCAGCGCAGGCAGGACTTCCTGCAAGATAAATATTCGTTTAATTGTCCATGTATTGGTTGTACGAAAGTGAATCTTCCTGATCTAGCCCTGAATGCATTCCGTTGTGTAAAATCAAATTGTTTGGGCATTGTTCTCGATCCTCTATTGGGTAATTCAAAGAGACATAAAATATGTCAATTACAACAGGCTCCTGAAGTTCGCATTCCGAGGCTGCAACAACAGGTACCTTTTACTCATATAGTCATATCCTGGAAAGACAAGTATAAAGAGTCAGTGTTTTTGAAGCAAAAGATGACAATGCCTATAAAAAAACCTTGTATATGTGAGAATGGGGCATGCACATTCACGTAGTTTAGACTATTCACCTTGCTACCAACTTGCTGGTTGATGAAGTAGTTAGATATTTCTCTCCCGTCTCCACCAAAAAGAGGAGATGTCTTTTCTGTGTTTTACTACTATCTAAAATTCTCCTCCTGAATTATTTAGCATTATCGTAAAAATTAAATGGAGGAAAGTTGGTGAGAACTGATTAGAACCTTATAGTAAGAACTACAATCATGGTTTAGCAATGGGAAGTCTTGAATGAGGATTATGGTGTAAGAAGCCCTCAAGCTTAGTCTGTTGCTCCTAAACACAATTAGATGGAGAACTGGGGGATAGTAGGATTAAGGTACGTTGGTGTCCTATTATCTGATGGGATCATGCCCCTTAAACTCGAAGAGAAATATTTACCGCACCACTATTAGACTGGCTAAGTTGTATGGCACGTAGTGCTGGGCCGTTCTAAGGAGTCATGTCCTATTGAAGATGAAATGAGGGAACATGGCCTACACTGGTTCGAGCTCGCGAAGAGAAAACCTTGTGATGCTCCGGCAGGAAGGATGGAAGGATGTGTAGTGAAGAGGTGGTGAGAGGTAGGGGAAGGTCTTAGTAGACTTGGATGTGGGTAGTCAAGTTGTATATGGCTGTACTTGACTTGGGTAAGTGCATGGTTAATGATGGGCGGAGATGGAGATAAACAATCCAAATAAAAAAAAGTCTCCTTTGAAGGTTAAGTGGCTTGGGCGTGAGCGTGATCACGAGAAATTGTTTTTTCGTTTGAGTGCGTGTTTGTGATTGTGGCGTGTGCCTGTATGTGTGTTTTAGTGATGCGTGCGTTTTTTAAGTGTGTTTGTGGGGTGTGTGCAGGCGGGCGAGTGTGCCTGTGACCTGTGTGCCTGCATGCTGTTTTTGTTGTTGGTGAAATGGGCTTTCGGCTCATGGGTATTTTGATGCGGATACCAAGTAACACAAGCTTTTGTTTCATTCAAATAATGTCTGGGCGTCCTTGTTGGCAGTGGCCCAAAATAATGCAGTATGTGATAGTAATTATATTGTTTTACTGATCATAGCTGTTATCGTGATTTGAGTTTTGGGTTACTTCTCGACTGGTACTGGTTGTTTCTTTTCTTTTCTTTTCTTTTCTTTTCTTTTCTTCTTTTCTTTGACTGTACTTAAGCTAAAAGTGGGATTTCACATCTAGCTGGAAAACTTAGGTAGCCCATCGGAGGAGTACCTGTACTTCACTTCGCAATGTATGGTACCCTGCCAAAAAAATATAGGCCTCCTTGAAATCTTGTCATTTAAACATCACCTTAAAGCTGACTTACTTTAATGTGAGCTTCTTCAGAGCGGTACAAACCAAAAGAGTTCATCAGCCACCACTCAGTGAATTGCATTTGATAAGCCGTACTGGTATTTCCTGTTAATCATGTTTCTTTGACCCTCCGTGAATTGAAGGTTGACAAGTTGAACAACAAGGAGTTGGAGAAAATGGCTCGACTATTTTTTCAACAGAGTAATACTGCTCTCGTGTCTCAGTCTGGTTGTTGCTTGAGCTGTGGCTCTGTCTACAATTTGAAGGCTTTGCTTGCAACAGTCGCTTTAGCTGATGAGCATATAAGAAGGTATCGTGTAATACTCATGAATTGGCATCTTATCAAACCACAGATGCATGCTTTGTAAGAACCAACTCTAATTAATCAATACATGTCTCGTAATTTAATGACATTTACTCTGGGTGATTCTAGTTTGCGTGAAGATGTGTATTCAAATAAAGTCGATGATGTTTCTATTTCAAAGGCCTTTAGCTCTCTTGAAGTTCTCAGATCAACACTGCATTCATATAACAAGAAGCTTGCAGAGGTACGATCAGTCCATCAACATGAATGTCCAATTATCAGTTATTATCATTTTTTTTAGAAAAAAAGAAAAAGAAAAGAATAGCTAACGTAGTTCGTCTCATTAAACCTATACGGCTATACCCAATGTTTGCATAGCCGGTTCTCAAAAAAAAAAATGTCCAGTGACTTTAGTGTCCACCCTTGGAACTTGGAAGGCCTCTTTTAAGGCGGGACAGGATTGTAATCAAATTCGAATGAGATTATTCTTGTCTTGCTATTGCAGGCAGAGGATATTCTTGCTCAGGCATTTTGTGTCACTGGGAAGATGCGACAGGCAAGGGACCACTGCATAGCATCCATCAAGGTATGTTTCATAACAGTGCTTTCTGTTATACAATTAAGGATAGCATTGTATCCCTTTCTTTATCCCCTTCCGTTTCTGCGTATTTATCACTATCAATTTGACCTGTATGAATTATGATGCTCATGCTGCCACACTAATGTTGGTTAGTGAATATCGGAAATAGGCACATTCTCAAGAAGCTTTTAACGCTGTAGTTTGCTCTTTGAAATCAGTGGAGTAGTGCTTCAATGCTTTGCCCTTGATGCTGGACCTATCTTATCAACCCTTAGGGTAGCGATTTTTTGTTACTTCAGTACGCCTTACTATATACTAGACAAATGTCGTTGCCATCACAAAAGACACATACTGAAATTACACTGTGTTATTGTTTGTGATTTTCCTGTAAATTTCTGATCTCTTATGCTCTCATTTCATCTTGATGGCAGATTCTGAGGAAACTTTACCATCCTGGTCACATAGCTGTTGGAAATGAACTCGTGAAGCTTTCATCTATTCAGCTGGCCTTGGCTGACCCGTCTGCTGCTGATACTATAAAACAAACAAATGCTATATTTTCAAACTATTACGGTAGGCATGCTGAGGTGATCTTCCCATACCTGCAACACCTCAGGGTGGAGGAGGTTTGTGATCTGTTTGGTGGACAACCATAAGAAACGTGATTGCTGTGCAATAACCCCTATGAGCATTGCGGGTCACACTATTTTGTACAAGTTCACAAATATGGTGATCTTATCTCAATGTATATAACAGGAAAATTAGGTAATTCTAGCTCTCTTATGTACTCCCTGTTAGCTCTGTTTCATTTAGGTAGTGTACCAAGTAGTGGGGACGCCATGTCTGGAATGAATACCTTACGCCATAGTATCAAATTGACGACATAGTTTGTTGGAAATATACCATTTTGGTTACCCGACATATAGCATAATACCAAGTTGGTACCCGGTTTTTTCAATATTCCAAAACAGTTACCTGACTAATTAAATGTTGTACCATTTTGGTTACCTGTCCGGTTTTCTTCACTAAAAACGTGAAAATCGGGGCTATTTTGGTCATTCTATCATCTCAATTTGTCTAAACCGCAGTTTTACTCCTTAACAATGTAAAAGAATAGAACTATAATGAAAAACAAAAGAAAAATCAGGGTTTTTGTTCTTTTATTAAGTTAGGGAATTTTGTAGGGAATTGTTTTCTTTTTAATTAAACTTCTGTTCTTTTATATAGTTAGGGAGCTAAAGTACACTACGGACAAACTTGGATACTAAAATGACCAAAGTAGCCCCAATTTTCACGAGTTTCTGTATGAGGTACCCAAAATGGTACAAGTGTAGAACCTTTAATTAGTCAGGTAACTATTTTGGAATATTGAAAAAAAAGGGTACCAAATTAGTATTATGCTATATGTCGGGTAACCAAAATGGTATATTTCCTAGTTTGTTAGTTACCGGCAAAATTGTTAGGAATAATCCCTACTTAGGCCGATTAATCAGAAATAATCCCTACTTGGGAAATAGCTGGGAATAATCCCTACTTGGCCACCTGTAGCCAGCAGTGGTCCCTTGGTCACCGGAGATGGGTTTTCCGGCCATATACGGTACACGTGGCAAAAAAAAGCATGCCATAAACAAAACAATTGTTTAATTCAACACATCAACATATATCAACATACATAAACACATCATTCAATCCCAACATATATAATTTGACATTCTATTATTAAAATAATATAAAAATTTAAAAAAAAAACACAACTAAGCTAATCAATTTGCATAAACAATTGCACATACATTTTCAACACATGCATTTCTCATAAAATATTTTGTTTGATTTTCCTTTTTTTTAAAAAAAATTGGTATATATTTTTGTACATGTATGTATTCCTACTGCCAACTCATCGTATGGTTTTTTTGCCACGTGTACCGTATATGGCCGAAAAACCCATCTCCAGTGACCAAGGGACCACTGCTGGCTACGGGTGGCCAAGTAGGGATTATTCCCAGCTATTTCTAGACCCGGCAAAAGATAACCCGACCCATCAACCCGACACGAACCTAACCCGAAAATAGCGGGTTAGGTTTGAAAATCCCAACCCATTTAATTAAATGGGTTGACCAGATCAACCCGTTTATTAGGTTAGGGTTGAGAATCTCAACCCGAATTTGACCCGCTCTAACCCATATAACTAAATAGGTTAGAATGAGGTTATTTTGACCCGATTATAACCCACTTAACCCAATGAAAACACAGCTCAAAAAATATA
>ONZK01004099.1:4057-32399 GCA_900322385.1 Pharnaceum exiguum
TTGATGGATTGCTTTGTATAAGAACAGTCTGTAGCGGTGGTAAGATTCAATTTGTGGTCAGAGCTGGTATACAAATTACCTGTCAAGGAAATGCACAACTGATGTGCTTAATCTGATAATTGTGCACTTCATTACTTTTGATTTTTCTTAATATGGTGATGTCTGACAATCTTTTCAGCTGCAAAACCAGCTGCTGCTGATACTGCAAAGGAGCCTGGTAGTCCTGACTCTGATATGAAAACTGAAGTACTGTCAAGCCATTCAGCTTCTGAGACAACTCTTCCTCAACATGAACCGATTTCCAGTATGCACTGTGTTAGCAATGACAAATCGGTGCAAGCCCCTCCACTCACTATTATCGAGTTGAGTGATTCTGATGATTGTGAAGTATTAACTCCATCTGAAGGAAAGAAAAGGAAATACCTCTCATATGGAGAAGATATGGGAGCGAAGGATGAGGTCACATCCAGGGAGAATACTTCAAAGCAACTGAAAGTGACTATGAATGAGTCAGCTGAGACTCCTCCACTAGTTACTGCTGCTGGAATAGGAGGTAATCGTCATCCTCATATGAAATTGATTGGCAAATCTAAAAATGTACTTGCTCCCTTGAGGCCATGTGTGAATAAGCCTGACCATGGGGTGGAATCAAGTGGAAAACATCACAGTACTATTGAGTCACTATCTGATTCCCGAGGTGAGATTCAAGATGAATCTAGTGGTTCGAACAAGGAATGGGAATATATAGCAGATATGCTTGAGGCTTTCAGGAAGGATGTCGAATTGTGCATGCAAGCAATGTGTGCTCTGTATCGGCAGCAGGCTTTCACTGATGGTATCAGGTACATATTTTAGACATTTGTGCTTTATGCTCTTTAACACTTGTTTTTTAGTAGATAAACATTCAGTAACTGGATACATGAAGCTTGGCTTCATTCATAAAAGATTGTAACTGATTGCTTGTGTAGTTGTGTGGGGATGAGTTTGCTGTGTGTTCTGAAAGTCTCTGTACTGACAAGTTACGATTTTTCTTTGTACTTGAAGGGGCATCCAGATTGCAAAGTTCCTTGTGAATGGTGATGCATCAAAGAGAATGACAAGATCAGTTCCTGAGCTACAAGAGTATGGACCCAAGGCCGCTGATGATTGCAGGCGTATAGCATTTGGTCATGCTAAGCAGCTCTTTGACATTTACACGAAGAAGAAAGACCCCTACTTCTGCCCGTAAAGTTTGTGTCTTCCAAATGTAGGGCTTCACTACTGCAGACATTAACGTAATTCAGCAACTCCTATCTAGCTACTAAACAACTAAGAATTAGTCTGCTAACCTGTTTTTCTTTTGAGTATGTTCATCTTGCTCCCACGTAGAAGTGTAGATGCTGGATTTGTAAATAAAATGTGCATACAGAGTAGCAGCCGTTGTAGTCATCCTACTGTTATCGTTTCTGTTGGGTAAACAATGCAATGCAGGAAACTGGTGTAAATATGTGATCCTATCAGCCTATCAGGTCAGGCCGTCCTTAAGAATGTGTAAACACTAGGATATTGTGATCCGATCAGTTTGAGACTTTGAATACTGGCTAGTGGCTAGTATATGTTCTAGCTCTCTTCCTCTAGCTTGAGACACTCGCAAATCGCAACACTTTGTCAAAAGCTTCAATTAGACCGAATCTCACGGAAACGGTTCATGGTTTCCAATCCAATGTCCATGAATTTAGTTCATTCTATTGCATTTTGACGTATGTAGCATTTTGAAATTAGTTTGTATTTTGATAATAGACAAGTGAATATCCTAATATTTTGTCCACAAAAAAAAATGTGTCAAAATAATCGTGTCGCATTATGCGAATTAGGAAATATCTCATAACATGTTAATCGTGTTGAATTAATTATATGGATCAAGAAAATCAAATATTACAAATTACGTAATTTTTCAATGGTGATGTGATACCCGGTGTAAAGTTATGCACAATAAATTTTCTGTAATTTGTTAGGAGATGGTGAAAAATTGAAAACGTGCATTGTAAGTTTGTAACACATATTTTTTACAAAGCTAAAATGTTAAGATCATTTATAAATTAAGTAATGACAATGCAAAAGTCCATCTCAAGTTATTATATATAAAAAAGAAATAGTTAGTGTATATTGTTGTATACTTTTTTCTTTTGTTTACAATATGTACACTGAGCTACTTTACAATCAGGACTCAGGAGTACGGAGCTACAATACAAGGTACAATACAGGGGTAAAAAATACACCCAGAAATTGGACTTGGATAAGGCTGTTATAAAAGCAAAAAATTTATTTGTTTTTGGCACAAAATCAATCCATGATATATTTCCAAAAATAAAAGCACCCAACAACAATGTTAGAAACTATTTAACCACAACAAACTCCACTCTCTCTCATCATCATCTCTTTCACCCTTCACAACAACAAACACCAACGAGAGAGAGGAAATGTCGTCGTCGGCAAATGCTAGTTCCCATGAGGAGGAGGAGACTCTCATCCACGCGCTGCAAGCCTCGCGTGAGGAAGCGGAAGAACTGAGGAGAGAAAAGGAGTATTATAAGGTGAAGTTCGAGAGGGTGGAGTGGGAGAAGATGATGCTGATGAAGAGACAAGTACTGGAGAGGAGAGAGAGTGGAGTTGATTTGGAGAGTGTGGTTACTAGGCTTGATCAAGTCCAGGCTCGGGTTTTTGCTTTGGAGAGGAATCTTGGTTTGCTTAAGCAACTCATTTTTGTTCAGCTTCAGAACCAGCAGCAGCACCCTCTTGTTGGTGCAGGTATATATATATAACATTGTAGCAATTGTTTAATTGAAAGTGTATTTTTTAATTTGTTGTGAGATGTGGATTTGTTTTGTTTTGTTTATTGTGGATTTGTTTGTGCCCTAGAAATACCATCTTCTCGATTTAAGACTACATAATTAAATTGTTAGCCTTTTTACTTCAACAACAACAACAACAAACGAGTGTAAATCCCCATTCAATGGGGGTGCTGTAGGGTCATGATGTTCGCAACCTTACCCTTGTTAAAGAAAACAGAGAGGTTGTTTTCGAGATTAATCCTAAATGCATTGCTTCGAATACCCTTTTTGTCCATGTTAGCCAAACCCAATCACGTTTCGGATTAAGGGTTGACATTGACCCTAAATACATTGCTTCAAATACCCGTTTTTGTCCATGTTAGCCGACCCCAATCAGGTTTCGGATTAAGGGTTTTATGGAATTTCCTATCATGTTAGTGAAAAGGAGAATTTGTACATGGTACACCCGAGTGTACAGGGCTACGTTGTCTTTTATATTAGGCCTAATGTCCAAATAAATTAAAAAAGTATAAGCTCAACATTTACTTATCTAAATACGGGGTGTACGGGGTGCTAGGTTCACCCGGATGTTGGATGTAATTTGTTGGGGTTTTTTTTTTTTTGGTAGGAGTGGAAAGGTGTTGTTTAAGTTAAGAATAAAATTATCATGTTTGTAGAATTTCCTATCATTGTCTACAAAGATTAGCAGCACATACGAATATACTGTAAATTGTTGAGAATAAGGCTGTACATTTACTGAACTTTAAGCACACCCTCACATAAGAGCCTCTAGAATTAGTGAGGTTTCAATTGAAACAAAGTGCAGGAATTTATGATTGATTGTTTTTAATGGTTGGTTTTTTTCCAGTGGTTCTTTTCCATCCTAGTTTGTATGTATGATCACTGAAGTGAAAATAAAAGAAGGTGATAAATCAAGTTTAATAGCTCTGTAATCAACTAATGCTGCTTGTGCTGTTATTTGGCTGTGGTCATCAGAATTTGAATTTATTTGTACACACACTGATTGATGTCCCTTACCTATATTTCTTGTCCGTTTAAGTCTCGATCTTGACTCTTTAAGCGCGGTTGGTATGTTCATTGTAAACTTCAGCTTAGAATCTGTAGTTTAAAGCCGTGAGTGATTCCACAGTGCTTATGCTAGCCAAAGGATTTTTTTTTGTTCTGGGGGGATCTTGGTGGTTTGATTGTAGCTGGTACAGTTACCAATTGGGACGCTAAGTAGAATCCTGAAGAGTACTGTTAAGCACTGCAATTCCTGGGAGATTACCTTTCATCAAAAGTTTAGCTTGCTAACATTGGAATTTGGAAAGGGTTAATCTTTAAAAAGTGTTTGCAACTTTGCATTGTGTTTTAGGGTGACGATTGTGCAGTGTTTGAACTTACAAACTTTTTCTACTAGTTATAGAGGGATAAGTATGAAAGTCTGAAAGGAGATGAATGGGTTATAAAGCCCAAGGCCTGACCAAGTTTGAGTATTTTTGAGGTGTTCCCTATCACTCTATCAGTGGTTCTAGTAATCTATAAGTGTTAGCAATGGTATCTTCTATGAGAAGAGGATATTTGTCAGGTGTTCTTTTTGGTTTATGCTCCAGCATTTCCCCATAACCTAATGGTATGAAACGTCTTTCTGGTTGACATTGCTTGCTTGATGGCTTATGTTAGTAGCAATATATTTTTCGCACTATTGAGGACAGGGTGACACCTTTGATTTGTCTCCACATTTTGATTTTTGGAGCTCTAGCTTGTGAGCCACCGCTCATTTGGCTGTAGGACCAAATATTGTTGAACTGTAAAGTTTGGAATTGGAAGTGAATTATAGTTATGGAATGCATAGAGAACTCTTGATCTTAAACTAAACGAACCTAACTGATTTCTAATCTTGATGTCCTCTCTCTAATGTTTGATTTTCGTGTAAGTCTATAGTTGTTGCTTGTCTAGTTTATGAATTGTGGTGAATGAAACTGCCATATTCCTGGATCAGTGAGAACCTGTAGTACGGATCCTTAGTGATTCTACAGCTTAAGCTTGTTGATCTCCATGAAACTGTCCAAAAGGGCAAATTTTGTTTGGTTTTAGTTGGCACAGACGCAGAGTAACCTATTTGGGCGCTGACTAGAATTCTTAAGGGTGCTGTTCAGCACCTCATGGGAGATTACCTTTTGTCATAGTTTAAGGTGCTGAAGTTCAAAAGGCATAAATAGTTAGTGTGCTCTTGTATTGAATTGTAGATGGTACTTGTAAGTGTTTCAAGCCTTTTCTACCGGTTGAAGAGGGATGAGCTTGAAAGGGGATAAATGGATTACAAACCCCAAAATCCTAACCAAGTTTGATTATTTTTTGGGTGTTCTCTATCAGTGGTCTTGTAATCTCTGTGTTACCAACTATTCCTTTAATGTGGAGATTTTGTTTGTCAAGTTGTTCTTTTCAGTTTATATGCCCCAGAGATTGCACCTAATTTGTTGATGTTGAGGAGTGTGTCTATCTGTAGTCTGACAAGCATTGCTTGATGGTTTAGTTAGTTGCTTCCTTTTCCTTTCAGATACTGGACTTAAATCTTTATGTTTTCCCTTCACCTGTATGGTGAAATTTCAGTTTTACTTGTTTCTGAAGTTGATCATATTGTGTTGCAGTGTTGCCCATAAGTTTCATACTAGTAGTAAGCAATGTGTAACTGATGATGTGAAACTATACGTTGTTGGGCTAAGCGCCTTTCATCTGAATTGCCTTTTCAATTAACCGAACTCTTTGTATCCGATTGATCTTTTCAGGAGTTGTAGCTAATGAAGAAGTCTTAGGACAACCACCAGCTCAAGAGAACAGTGCTCAATGCATTGGATTAGCACAGCTTCCACCACCTCCAGCCTCTGACACTAGTGATTCTGATGAAGGTGAAGAGTTGCCTTCTCTGAGACGGGTTAAGAGAAAGGTGTCTGACAAATCTGAAGTTTGATCTGATCTAAGTGTATGCAGCATGTAGCACCAAGCAGTAGTATGAAAGACTCAACTTTGACGTCATTGACCTTAGGACCTGGCTTTTGCATGTACTGTGTAGGCGGTATAATTATGTAGAAGACTCCTAGCAGTCTGTCTGTCTGTGCAATTGTGAACTCCTCCTAGCTGTGGTAAAATTTGTGTAATAGTACTGTAGCATTCAAGACAGTCATCCAAGACTTGAAATGCTTGTGTATTTGGTATTCTGATCATAGTTGCCTTTTTTTTTTTGGATGAATAGTTTTCTGATCTGGTGTCTACTGGAAGGAAACTACCATCATCCAAGATAAATTAAAAAAAAAAAATCCAAATCATGGAAATGCCTTGCACTCTTTTGCTAAATCATTTTTCACCCATTAAAACGGATAAAATCATCAATTCATAAACTCTCTTCCTATTTTCTCCAGAATCCAAAATGGGCTTTACCCAAAAACAAGCCATCTTTTCCTGGCCCAACAAAAAATCTCAAATATCACAATTCACTTTTTCGTACGTCAAACAATTTCACAACCAAATTGAAGAATTCTAACTGAGGCACAGTGTACTGTAACTCTGTAAGTACTTCCCATCTGACACTTCCCCACTCACACTTTCATTTCCTCTTCCACTCCACTCTCTCACCTCTCTTATTAGCCCTTCTTCACTTTCCCAAAAAACAGAGAAACAAAAAAAAAAAAAAAACAAAACCCAGAAAAGAAAAATGGCAACACACACAAACTCATCCTTACGTGAGGCAACACTTGTTAGCGAAAAAGCAGAGCTAACAAGAAAGCTCCAAAACTCAATAACCCAGAACAACATTCTGCAAAAGGAGCTCGAACAATGGAAGAGAGAGAATGGGGAGCTGCATTTCCTCCTACGTGACAGCAAAGACAGTATGTCCCAAACCCAGATCGAGATTTCTTCCCTTAAGGCGAAGACCGAGAGGGTTGAGAAGGAGAAGATGATACTGGAGAAGCAGGTGAGGCAGATGGAGAGGGAGAGTGGGGAGATGGTGGGTGTTGTGAGGGAAGCTGAGGAGAGAGAGAGGAGTGGATTGGAGAGGGTGAGGGTTGCTGAGATGGAAGTTGAGAAGGTGAGGAGAGAGAAGGGAGTGGTTGAGAAGAAGTTGAAGGAGAAAGAGAGGGAAGTTGAGAGTGTTGTTCTTGCTGCTACTGGGAGGTTTAAGGGGTTGGAAAGTAGGGTTGTTGTCTTGGAGAGGGAGATTGAGATCCTTGTTCGTCGTGATAATCTTCCTCACCCTGCTGGTATAATATGCTAACCTAGTATAAAGTTTTGTTCTTTATTAGTATTTTATGATGTTATGTTGTTTTGTCATCATATTTTATCATATTTGTTTGTTTGTTTGTTTGTTTTGTTTATGGTGAATGGTGGGAGGGTTTTTGAGTTTGGGTTGTCAATAGGTGATTTGGTGACCCTGCTGGTATATTATGCTATTAACTATGATAAAGTTTTGTTCTTTATTGATATTTTGTGATGTTATGTTGTTGTTTAATCATATTTTATCATGTTTGTTTGTTGCTTTGTTTGTTTATGGTGAATGGTGCAAGGGTTTTTAAGTTTGGGTTGGAAAGAGAGATTTTGGGGGTGGTGATTTGGTGACCCTTTTGAGTTTTGTGAAATGGGTTGGAGATTGTTTTTTATTTTGTGGTGTTTTTCTATTGTGTTATTTTTGATGGGTTGTTTTGACCATTTTTTAACAGTAGACAGAAAGGAAGTCCTTTTTGTGATGAAATTTTGTGATTTGGTGACCTTGAGTTTTGTGAAATGGGAAGGAGATGGTTTTTTATTTTGAGATTTTTTAATGTTGGGTTGTTTGATGTGTTGTTTTGCCCATTTCTTAATAGTGGACAGAAAGGAAGTTCTTTTTATGATTTGAATATTTGATGACACTTTTGAGTTTTGTGAATGGGTTGAAGATAGTTTTTCATTTGTGGAGGTTCTCTTTGTGATGCCTTGATGTGTTGTTTTGACCATTTCTTAATAGTGGACAGACAGGAAATCCTTCTTTGTGATGAAAGTTTTAGTGATTTGATGACCCTTTTGAGTTCCGGAAATGGGTTCGAGATGGTTTTTTATTATGTGGTTTTTCCTTTGTGTTGTTTTTACTTTTTATGATTTAAATTGGTTGACGAAAAAGAAACCTTTTTTTCTAGATGAAAAAAAGAGTTACTTTTGTGATGAGATTTTGGTGATTGATGATGGTAATGTTAAGAAGCCTACTTGATAAATATGTAGGGAGATTAGGAATTCTACTAATCCATGGCAAAATTGGGAAAACGTAGATGAATTGTTTCGGATTGCGATCTAATGATATGGGATACCTATACATAAATGTGGTAATCTAACTATATAGAGCTCAGACAGTGCTGTATTCAATGTTCACTTCTTTACTGTTGTTTGGTTGTGTTCATTGAGGCAATATCAACACACCTACAATCCTACATTGTGTTCTTCTATTATTTTTTTTCATCTTCCCCTTCTTTTCGAGTTTTGTGAGTTGCATTGAAGGTGTTGTATTGACCTTTTCTTGTTAGTATTATAACTGTAGAGGGAAAGGAAAAAGTTTTATGAAAGGGTGATGCTCTATGAGTGGATTTTGCTGAAATGAATCGTAGGCATAAATATTGATATGAAAAGAGAATCGTTGAAATGATGTGTATTCTAAATAATGGAGTTGAAATTTGGTATTAATAAGTTGTAAAGGGGCTAACTTTATGGTTTTGTGTTTTAATAATTTAACTCATACAGTACTATTTTTTTTGTTTGATGGTTTGGGTGTTTCCTGCCATCATCTTAAAATATTGGATTACAGGATTAGTATATTCCATTGGTTTTGATTTTTATGCTGTATAGTGATTGGTGCAGTAGTGGTGCAGGGTTTTTTGATTTGGGGTTGTAACTTGTTAGGGAGGATTGGAAGGAGAATGCTAGAGTGAACCGGTGGGTCGGAAACCCGGTAGTGTAAATGTGCCTTCTCTCACTAAAATCAACAAACTACCCCTCTTAAATTTTAGAAAGAGATAGAGAGAAAATTTGGTGGGTCGTTGACCCGGAGGGTTAGAGAAGTTTTTTCCGGATTGGAAGTCATATTAATGGTGATTTTTTCTTTGTTTTTGCTTTGAAAATTGGTTGGTGATTGACTTTTGTGGGTGTTTTTCTTTGTTTTTGTATGGCTGTAATATTTTTTTTATTATTTATGATAGGTGAGGGAAAATGAATTATTAGGTATGGGAAAAGAATCCTAATTTTCTTCGCAAGGTTGTTGGTGATTAATGCTAATGTAGCCAATTTCAAAAAATGTGTGGGGAGGGTTCAATTGCAAGTTTGCAACTGATCTTGTGCCAACACTAGGAATGTTATAGATGAATTGTCTTAGAATGTGACAACTAATTGTCCAGTGCTAATGCGAGAATGGGCAGTTTTCATAAATGGTGGTAATCTAGCTCATTGGATCTCAGTGACCATAGTATGCACTATGCTGTAGTGTTCACTTGTTTGGCTGTGTTCATGTAGGCAACATCCAACTACATTGTGTTATTTTACTAGTTTCCCTTCTTTTTCCTCTTGTTTTCTATAGAAATTGTGTTTCTGGAGCTGTTCTCACTATGGAATGCGTTTTAGTGTCTGCAATTGTGATTCTAGCTTACAGTTCGTTGCGTTTTAGGCTTGCTATAGAAATTAGTACTATCTGTTTACATGTTCTCTCTGATTTGCACTCGATATGAAGCAGCTAATTGTTTGGTCCAATCTGAACTATGTAATATTAGGTCAACCTTGTTGATGTTTGATCCACTATTATTATTGTCTATGATTTCACATCGTCAATGTTACCATTGATTTGCTTAGGAGATGCTGCGGATGAGGAAGTGTTAGGCAGCAGAACTCCACCAGTTCAGCAGAGCAGGGCTGACTGTGTGGACCAGTCTGGATCTGCACCACCACCAGTCTATGACATCAGTGACTCTGATGAAGAATTGCCTCCGCCAAGGATGGTTAAGCGTAGGGTTTAGAATGGAGGTCATTGGCCAAGCATATGCTGCTCTAAGAAAGGCCTCTAGGCATCTATCTAACCTTAGGACTTGGACATTCGCTTAGTTCTGAACACGTTTTGTAATTAAGTAGCTTAGCAGCAGCTCTAACTAGTAACTGTTGTATTGAGTTAGTAATGTTGCATACTTGCACTCTGCTGCAGCTAGCTCAAATTTTGCCTGTGAGCATGACTCTCCCTAGTTAGCTGGATGCTTTAATTTGTAAGTTAAGCCAGCACTGCGTGTAGCGGTGAGGCAACTAGCTAATGTTAAGGGCATGCACAATGGTTGGCTTTGAGGGTGCTTTGGTCCTATTTGGCACTAGCTTGGAAGGTGCTTACCATTGCACAACAAAAATAAAAGTTGCTTGGGGAAGAGACTAGGAAAAAAGTTGCTTTGACAAGCAACTTCCCTCAAAGTTGCTTTGATACTTATTTTATTGTTTTCTACTCTTTTGTTCCTATCTCTCTCCTAGATGAATAATACCCATAAATTTTTTTATCTTTTTTATTTTTCTTATCTTGACTTTTTTTATTTCCCAAAGAAGTTGCTTACCATTGCACTAAATTTGTAATGTTGCTTCAATGTGACATGGCACATCTAAGCCACTTTAGAAAGTGGCTTCCATTACTCAATTTCAAGCAACTGAAATGTCCTTTTTCTTTTGGGTGATCAAATGAGCGACAAGGCCCAGTAAGCCAGTACAATTGCTTTGTTCGTTTAGGCTTTCCTTCTATTATTTGATGCTAGGCCCACTTGAGTTGGCCTACTTGAAAGGTGATCCATTATTGACAATTGTGATACAAGCTTTGTTTCAAATGGGTCAGGCTGTAACTTTTTAATAAGTAAGTAATGACCCAGCACTCGGTTATACGCTGAACCTGTGATAACTGAGGAACTGTAGCTGCCTGTGCGTGGTTGTCCTAGCCTTGCGTGATCACAATCAACTATTCGTAGCTCAATTCAGTGCACCGATTTCGTTCTCAACATCATAATCAGCGCTTTTCCCCCTTTTTCGTGATGGATTGATAATTTGGTACATTGGTGATTTGGTGCAATTAATGGTGTTCGATTGTATGTCGAATTGTGCGGTGTCAATGTGTCGTATGCTCATTGCTGAAGTGGTTTTCATCCAGCAGTGTATGTATATCCTACATACTGTTACGAACTTATTACGATTGTGTGGTGCCTCAGGCTCACAATCAATTTCTTCAGGTTTACGTATCCAAGTTAAAAATATATATATATATATATAAAAATACATGCACATATCACATATGCAATGACTTTCATGACTACTCGTATGATATTGTGGTAGAATGTATTTGTGGCTTGCCTTTCGTTGTCATAATTGATTAGATTGGGACTCGTGGCTTGTATCTGCGACCAACCTCGGATGCGGCATGCGGGAGATGGATGTCCACAACATACAATTCGGCCTTCAATAGCTGCCTTTCGTCAGTTCGTGAGTACGTACATGAATAAGTGGACCCAAACCAAACACTTACCTCGACCTCATTTCGTTAGGTGTGATTGTGTGATCTGAAGGTACGAGCATTCTGTTTAAAAAGACACCATCCTCGGCCTCAATTCATCGGAACTTTTATACAGTATACCTCTTCCTATCACATGATGAAGATGCTGATGATTACAAGTTAGCTTGTGCGTAACTATTTCAAAGAAGAAACATAATTGAATGGCCTATAATATTCAAAAGAACTTGTATGTGGAACAAGTTTAAATAAGCCAATTGCCTAACTAATTAAGGGTGTTTTTTTATTGTCTTTAAGGATTTGAACTGAACCTCAATTAAGTGGGAGTGGAAACAACTTAATTGAATTGAAAGAAAAAAATGAATCGAACTAAAAAACATGAATGCAGTTAAAATTATAACTATAACTGAAGTGAACTGAAAAATATTGAAGTGATTTGAGAAAAACTAAACTGAAAAAATCAGAACAATAGACGAACAAGCACAACCTAATTGATAAAAAGGGTTCTAATGGAGGTTTAACTTTTAAGGGCGACTTTATTGAGAGTTTTAAGAGAGTTGTAGATGGAGTTTTAAGTCTAGAATTACATTGTACCAATAATAAGTAGAGGTGTTCATATAAAACGCATGTGGTTTTTGATTGGTTCAACGTATAATTTTCTTTATATCTAAACTTTGTCTAAATTACACAAAATTTAAAAGGGAGTTTTACGAATAATCTTGAGGATGAGTAGAATTTATATGTAAATAAGTTGTAACCTAATGTGGCATGCATAGAAATATATAGTGAGTTTTGGCAATAAGCTAAGGTAGCCCTAGTGACCATTTTATTTCATTAATGATCGGACTGTTGACGTAGAAACGAAAACAACAAAAATCATAGTTCACAAACGCACTACATATGTATATATCCGTCAAAAAAAAAAACCGTCTGGTTTGTGTTTAACCATTAGAATGCTAATTTGAATGCATGGACAAGGTCTACTGTAATAGATTTGATTTACATCAATGCAATTGGTTGAGTTTAACTTCATTTTATTTCCGTTCTGTTTTAAAGTAAACGGATACATGGTACGAGTATTCTTTTAAAGTAACTTAATTAACCAGGTACAAATTTGTAAATTTAGTTTGTTAAAGTCTAGTTCCGGACAGTTATTATTCTGGCTTACTGTATGCATGGATTTGTTATGAGTTTTGTCCTTGCTAGTTGCTACGTACGGAGTATACAAAAGACTCTTCTCGCATTGAAACATAAAAAGTTAAAAGAGTCTCGCCACTTCTGTGAGTTCTGTCAATTGAGAACTGACTGCTGAGGCGTGAGATTGGGCATTTGGTTAATTGGGTGTACATTATTGACGTATGAAAATATACTTTTGGGCGGTGGCTTCATAGGGATCGGAGTACGAGTACGTATACTTTTTTTTTTTTTTGGTTTATAGGGAGGCACTGAGGCCGGTAAGAATCGAGCCCCCAACCTTAAGGGTTGAAGGTGTGCTCTCTACCACTTGAGCAACTCTCTCTTCTTACGAGTACGTATACTTTGATGATCAATTTTAAATTAGCAAGTTCTGAATTGGTATGTCAGATCTTATGGGCAATCGTATTTTGTATGAAAGATGACGCGGCTAGAGATAAACCAATGACATGCATGGTTCTACAACGAATTGAAGATCATAAACTTCAAACTGAAGGTTTTAAGGGGAAGGTGTGTGGCGGCATACATGACCACGTGATGTGACGAACAACACCTCTTTACACAGTACAGTATATGCTTAGAATGAAGAAGATATTTTGGTCTTTCGTATGTCAACAATAAAATGACGTGGGTTTTCATTCGCCATTTGCCCCATCCTTGCTTATGGGGACGCAGACTTCATGCAGTAGCACTGCGATAAAGCCAAGAGCTAAGGCTAGTTGGAATTATACTGTTAGTTACTCATCCGCCAAGGTTGAACGCCTTCCAAATTTCCAAGATAATTACATCACTAAGAAACTGCGACTCTGCGAGTCCAAGAACACTTCCGTTTTGGAAATTGGACTTCAAGTTTAGATTGAATAACTCGAATAAATGGGACTGTTTCCTTTATCAAAAAGGAGGATATTCATTTTGAGGAATGGAGTACTATAAATTAAATAGCTATATTTTAGCAAGAAAGTTTGGTTATGTTTGATAAAGAGTAGTTTTTTTTTTCAAATCCTGTCAAAGAGTAGTTAGCTTTGTAGTTATAAAACTATATATGATGTTTGGTGAAGAGTACGTAGTTTTTTTTTGTATGATGGTGTAGAGTAGTTTAATTTGGTATAAAAACTCGCTTCACCAAATGTTGTTGACTCGTTGTCACCGGCATTTTCACTATTTATGAGCAGCGCATTTTGTACTAACATTGCTAATATTAAATGTACCAAACAACTCGTATTTGCTAATTACTAACGGCTAGACAAACCTACCAACCACTAACCGCTAATTACTTGTGCTAACGCCCAAAGAAGGCCTTTGTCCTTAGCTTCTTTGTTTAGTAGTAGTAGTGGTCGTTTTACTTATCGCGCATACATTAACCAGTATCACAAATGTGTAGAAGTTCTCATCAATTCTACCCGGTAACTTTGAGTTGAGTATGCAGATTTGCGATGCATGTATTTGTTCATTCAAGAAATCAAATTCTTTTACTCGCTAGACTAGTGAGCGTCTTCTCCTTTGACAAATGAAACAGATGCATTGAGATCATGACAATATAATCATATACGAATACATTAATTAAATCCTCCCATAAGCCCTAATCATGAGCAAACGCATGCATGCATTTGATTACGGGCGCGGTGGTACACTGGTACATTTGGAACATTGTAATCAGTAATGCAGGTTGGAAATGCATGGTTAGATAATTAAGAGTCAACGATGCATTAAAAGATATTTAGAGTTTCTGGAAGTTGATTTTTGAGGTAATTAATGATCGTACTCTACAAAGTTACTCCATATTCTATCTAATGTGTGGGTTCTCTTTTTTTATTTTGAATGTCAAATATGGATTATGGAGTATACAAATTCAGTTTTCAATTATGGCCAACATTGTCTCCAGTTGAGATTATAATTGTAAAATTTCAGTTACTAAAACACGTTGGAATTCATGCAGAAAAATAGGGGGGATTTTGGTAAAATAAAGACAAAAGAAAAACCAGCCAATCACAAATGGAAATATGCTGTTACTGGAGAGGATCCTCATTCGCTATCATTGATGGTCTTCGTTAATGGCGTGTATTGACAAGTTGCACGGTGGATTAGAGCTTCTTCTTTCTTTCTTTTTTCAGGAATTCTTCAATTCTCTTGTAGGTCATTCCCCTAACCTAACAAATTGGATTAGATTTTAATTTAAACTAACTCCTATAAATAATTAAAATATATAATGGTAATTAGCGGCAATTGATTGAAATTTCCAAAAAAAAAAAATCAAAAAATCAAACACCGCCTTAAGGGATCTTGAAAAGGTTGAAAACAAGATCAACATATTAACATTTTGTATATATCCCAAATAATGTGATTCTCTTTTTCTCAATAAAATAAATGATTTGATTCTCATTTCTCATAAAAAAAATATGATTCTCTATTTCTATAAACACAAAAAAAAGTTATTTCTTTATTTTTGCCTTGAAGTACATTTAAAATGAAAATATAACAAACTAAAAATTGTAAATTTCATAAAATGTGAGTGATCGACTCACTTTACCTCATGTGCTATTAGAAAAAATGAGTAAAAAATTAAAAAATAAGTGAAATAATCACTTTTGTTGAAGCAATCTTTGTTGATACCAATTTCAATCGAGAGGGTCATAAACAGACAAATCTTATGTTATTTCTTTCCTTGATTGATGTAATTTATTTCATCCTCACATGTTTCTCTTTTTGTATACTAGAAGAAGCAAAAAATACAAAAATCAATACTACTTACTCTTGACAAGTCTAATTCATCTCCGATATGAGAGAGGCCAATACTTCATCCAAGGGTAGAAACGTGCCTCCTCCTAAATTTCCTCATTTTGTCTTCCAATAATGAACAAATTCACTCTATCCCACTGAACAATTTATACTTTAGAAGCTTGTGACATTAAATAATCATAATTTAGGGCTTGCCTAAATTGATGAGAACGGGGGAGTAAAGATTACTAGGGTTTAGAACAGTTTGGAACCAAGAAATGTTTTCCCGTGAAAAAGTTCTCCCTCAAAGCCGCTAATGTACTATTGCACCTTATCCCATCTTATCATTTCCCTTCACCCAATTCTCCACTTCTCTCTCTTACAGGCTTCCAGCTCTCTCCCTACACGATTGTTATCATCATCTTCATCAATTAAAAAAAGAAAATCTTCATTAACACCATACTCATTCTCCGGTTCTCCCTCCACTAACAAATACAAAGCATTAATCATCACCTTCATCCACCTCTCTTTATTGTCCAACCAAACCAAAGTATTTACTCCACTAAATCTCCCCCCGTCAACTATTCCACCATTGATCATTCTTCCCTCAATCATCTCCCTTTAATCATCTCCCTCAATCGAGGTGTAGCCATAGAGGGAGATATAAATGAGGATGAATCATTACCCCTTAAAATCTTTCAGGGAGGAGAAGTTACTGTGGAAGATTTTGTGGTGGTTTCGTTGGGACAAAGAGGAAAGAGAGAGAGAGAGAAACAAAGCGAGTGGGGAATCAATCATGATAGAAAGCAGGGGAATTATCAGTTATAGGCTTCGGGCCGAGTTGAGATCTTCTCCAATAATGGTATTTCCATTACTGGGAAGAAAGACTCAAATTCACCCACAAAACCCCCTCCTCCTACTAGCCACAAGCAATCAACGACTAAAATCTTCTCCAGTGCACTGGAGAAGATTTGCATTCCTTCGGGCATGATCTTAAAATACCATTAAATAATTGCAAAATAATACCCTATTAATTACTGTCCCATTAGGTATCCAGTATTAGAAGAAAGGCTCAAATTCACCCACAAAGCCCCATCCCCCTACTAGCCCTAAGCAATCAATGGCTAAATTCTTCTCTATTGCCCAAATGATTGCCCAAATGCACTGACGAAGGTTTGCATTGCTTCGGGCATGATCTTTAAAATACCACTTAATATTTACAAAATACTACGCTATTCATTACTGCCCTATTAGGCACAATACAAGCAACCCCTTAATTATGAGACTAATAACTAGAAAAAATCAGACCTTGCAAGTTGCAAAATGGATGACAAAGAAGAGAAATGTGGGTGTGACAACATTCACGTGGAATCCACGTGACAAAAGCAAAAAAAATAGTACGAAATGTATAGTCCTTAGAAGAACGGTTAGAATTTAGAAGAACCTCCTTAAAATAATTAGAGGTAGGAGGTCACCCCTGGCTCTAAGCTCACCTGGAAATCTAAGATCACCTCAGCCAAGCAGCCCAAATGCCCAACATACCTTAAGTTAAGCCAAACACACACACATAGACACATACCCACCAAACTATAAATTAAAAGTTAGCACATAGTACTCCCTAGTTACTACATGTCTACATACCTTTCTTATTAATCTCCAAGGTACTTTTATGTGTGTATGTAATATTCTATTTCAGGTAAGTTTCTGGCCTCACATATCTCCCTCTCCCCAACACCTTTCCCTCCAATATTACATTTTTTTTTGTAAAAGAAAACTTTTTTACTACTATGATAAGTTTCAAATATTCAAAGTTTAATATTGTTAAATGTAATTTGTTATGTTCATTATTGGAGAAAACTGCCTTTGCTAAGTCTGCTAGTGGTAAATGTTTTCTGGGTGAGGAAAAAATTGAAAGAGCAGATATTATTAATTCTTTCCTTTTCTGGTAAGTTTTCTTATAGAGGAAAAGATAGGGTTTTTGCTTAATTTTTCTTGGCCAAGATTGAAACTTTTCTCTTGGGTAAGTTAATTTGAGTGTTTTTAAATTGTGGGTATCTCTTAGTTTCTTGTAATTTGTTGATTTTTGGCCTCTTTTTGTGTGGTTTATACTGTTGCATGGTTGAGGGTTTCTAATTTGGATGTTTTGTGTTGTATGTTGATAGTGGATGTGAATATGTATGTTAATTTAGAAGTTGGAATTTCATTGTGTGGTGGATATGTATGCCAATGTAGAGCAAGAACCAAATGAAATCCCTTTAGTTGTAATAATTTTACTTATTTACTGTTTTACATCTGTGGTTGTTGTTAGTGTAGCTTGCTTGGCAAATTGGATTTGGGTTTTTGTGAATGTTTGTGCAATTAATGACCCAAAGTTCCAATCTTGTAGATGCTTCCCCTGTATTGAGTAGTGAATAAAAGCACATTCAGTAAGAATAAGAATGGATTTAGGGGAATGTGAGGATGTGGCCGGTGTTGGTCGAACGGAAGATTTTAGAGTCCAAGGTAAAGAATCTGATATGTCTTTGGAGAGACGGGATGTGTTAGAACCACCGGAGAGTGTTACTCATAGGGAAGGGGATTGTCCTAGGAGCTCAATCCAGCAGTTAGTTGATATTTTGAATGGAAATGATCCAAATAGTGTTGTGAATATGGAGACGAGTCAAAACCCGTGTACTAGTTATGGAGAAAAGGCGGAGGAGAGGGTTCAAGAATTAACATTGAGCCATTACTGTGCCACTATCAACACAGTGAGGGAGGATGACTTTATGGATTCTATGTTAAGTGATTTACAGCTTAGGGTTGGTTTGGAAGCTGGAAGTTCACATGAACATCCACCTGATAGGGAAAATAACATGTCTACATCACGCGCTGCAGGGAAAATGAGATGCACAGAAGTTTTTGGTGAGCAGCCATCTGATCTTAATGCCAATGTAAAACCTGGCCTGTCACCTGATAGTTCAAGTGGGTCGGGTTTACAGAACACTCTTCCTCCAGGCGGCATGAGGACGAAGATTTTATCTAAATCATCTGGGTATTCTGAATTTTTCGTTAAGAACACTCTGAAGGGTAAAGGAGTTTTCTTTAAAGGTCCAACTGCCGCTGTATTAAGGGATCAAGTCGCTATCAAGGTTGCAACTGCGTCCATGCCAACTTCTGATCCTGCAGCAGATGAGGTTTCGAAATCCGTTGCTCCGTGCACGCGCGGTAATGCTGCAGTGGACGTAGGTACCAGTGGGGCTTCTGGAAGTGATGGATATGGTACTGAGGGAATGAGTCTTAGGGAATGGATAAAATCAGGAAGGAGTAAACTCCATAAGGTTGACAGTCTTTGTATTTTCAAGGAGATGTTGGATATGGTGCATTCAGTTCACTCAGAAAGCAAGGTTCTAGCGGACTTGCGCCCATCTTCGTTTAGGTTGTTACCTGGCAGAAAGGTTAAGTACTTTGGGCGCTTATCCTTGCAGACTGAAACACATACTAGTGTTATGCATAAGAAGGTGCTTAAATCACATGGTCTGAAAAGGCCTCTTGAGCAGGGTACGTCACCCTATTTTGATTTGGCTGTTAAGAACAGAAAACTCACTGATAATGCTAAAATTTCCAAGATGGAGTCCCAGTCTCACCTAGGATATGGCCTAAAAACTGTAACCAATGACATTGATGCCAATGTTGCTGGTCCAGGACCTTCGGCCTATCAGATGGGGCATCATTCAAATGTAGATTCTAAGGCTCGGAGCAACTCAAATAGGCTGCAGTTGCCTACATCAGCTCAGCAACATTCATTTTCTGTGGTTGATCAGCTGGAAGAGAAGTGGTACAGAAGTCCTGAGGAGCTTCTTGGAAGGGGCAGCAGCTGTTCATCAAATGTCTACTGTCTTGGTGTCTTTCTGTTCGAGGTATGCTTATAGTTTTTGTGTCAACAACTTTGTGTATTATTGTTTTTTATTTTGAAACATCTTGGGATGATGGAACGGTAACGGAAATAAGTTGGATGCATTAGTCGTATATTTGACCTAATAATATCTAGTGACTCAATTGTTGTAACACTTGTCATTAAAACTCATTCAAGCCGGCGTCATCTTTTGACAGTAATTTACTAAGAGTTTGGGTATAAATATTTGTAGATCGTTTTAGTTGGACAAGTTTTCAATTTTTGTTGGGTACGATGTTACCCAATCTTGAAAATTACCAGACATCAATGTGTGTGCAGACACAAACCTACACCATCACTCAGGCTCCCACTGCATGCTTCTGACAACACTTCCAGTAGGATTTGTTTCTTGTGATTAAGTAGAGGCCTCGAATGATTGCGAGCTTTTGATGTTTGGACCTACATTGACAACCATGGGATCCACCCAGTTCACTATTCTGTTACTAGCTATATTTGGGTGCATTTTTTCTACTTCTTTTAGGTGAATGCTATGAGCTATCTATCCTTTGTTACATTTTGGAATGTTCTCTTTGTCAGTTTGTTGTAATGGTAGGATTGATTGAATACCTGAATACGCTAATGATATCAATGATTTCCTTTTTTGCACCAGTTGCTTAGTCATTTTGACTCTGGGAAAGTGCATGCTGCAGCAATGTCGGATCTTCGTCATAGAATCCTTCCACCAAATTTCTTATCTGAGAACCCAAAAGAAGCTGGCTTTTGCCTTTGGCTACTTCACCCAGAGCCTTCACTTCGCCCGACTGCCAGGTAACAGCAAGGCTCTCATCTGGCTTCCCTCCCCAAAATAGATTATAGCTCTTCGATGGTATCGCAGGATTAGTTGTTAAAAAGAAGGGAAGTTCAATAGAAGATCAGTTGTTGTCATTGTCCTGTATACTCAAGTCCTGCACAGAACCACTGATCTGCATTTTGATTCTTAGTTGTGCTCCAGCAGGCTCCTCTAATCTGGTTTCTACTGTTTTCATTTAGAGATATACTACAGTCTGAAGTGGTGAGTGGTTTCCAAGCTTTGTGTGGGGATGACAAAGCAGCATCCATTGAGGAAGATGAAGGTGAATCAGAACTTTTGCTGCACTTCCTTGCTTCTGTGAAAGTCGAGAAACAAAAACATGCGGTGAAGTTGGTGGAGGATATTGGTTGCATAGAAGCAGATATCAAGGAACTGGACAAAAGACACTTTTCTATGCAATCTGCAAACTTAAATGGCTCTAGCAACAACACCCAGTTTGCAAGAGGTGGAGATGAGGCTTCTGCATCAACTTCTGAAATTAGAGACTCGAGGTTCTTGAAGAATGTTGATCAGCTTGAAAGTGCATATTTCTCAGCAAGATCCCAAATCCAGGTCTCTGTGAATGATTTGGTGGTTCGTTCAGACAGGGACATACTTCAGAATCGAGATAATTGGTATTCAGATAAAAAAGACGAAGAAAATCAGGAAGGCTGTGATAGTCAAGGAGGCTTCTTTGATGGGTTGTGCAAGTATGCTCGTTATAGCAAGCTTGAAGCTTGTGGAACTTTAAGAAACCGGGACATCACCAACTCGACCAATGTCATCTGCTCGTTGAGCTTTGACCGGGATGAGGATTACTTTGCAGCTGCTGGAGTATCAAAGAAGATAAAGATTTTTGATTTTCAAGCGCTCTATGACAACACGGTTGATATTCACTACCCGGTGATTGAGATGTCGAACAAATCGAAGCTTAGCTGTGTTTCCTGGAATAACTATATCAGAAATTATCTGGCTTCAACAGACTATGACGGTATTGTTAAGGTCTGCATTTCTCTGACAATCCTGTCTTTCATTTCCCTTAATTTTCTTAATTTTTTCCTACATTGTGTACTCAGTCTCACTTTTCATTATTTTGCATAGAACTATTTTGATTGTAGTTCACTAGTTCAGCCTGGCTTCTACCGAGGCTTGTTTGGGGTCTTGGGGAAATGAAGGAATCAAATGACTGTAGTTCTTCTCAAATCGCTCTTAGGCTCTTGTAAGTTATAACTACAAGGTGAAGATACTTATTCAATCTTATGCACTCTCAGAAGTCAAAACCATGGTGAAAGACTGAAAGCTATATTGGGTAATGTGGGGGCAGGGTGTCCTTCGTCATATCAGTTCGAACTTGAACTTATTTCTTTTTCATTTGATGTGGGTGGCATCAGAAAAGAAAAAACCATTGTCTATCTATCAGCTGGACAGAACTGTCGAAATTCGTTACGATGTCGTCAAACTTTATGTTATTGTTCTGGTGGACTGTTTTTGGTCTATAGTACCTTGCGCCCCTTCACCCCTAGCCTCCCTTATAAATTAAAGATGCCCTGTACGGAGTCTCTTTTGAGCCAATGGGGTGTTGTTATTTGATCCAGGTTTTTAATTTGTCTTTGAATTAGCTGTGTATGCCCCTTTGGTGTTAGTGATGTTGAATTGATTGTATTTGCCATACGTTGCAGTTGTGGGATGCAAGTACAGGCCAACCATTTACGCAGTATACTGAGCATGAAAAAAGGGCGTGGTCTGTTGATTTTTCTGAGTTGGATCCCACAAAGTTGGCTAGTGGTAGTGATGATTGCTCTGTCAAACTGTGGAATATCAATGAGGTATTTCCTATGCTGATTCGTGCTTTGTAGTTCATTATTATGTTGGCCTATTTCTTCTGCAAATATTCAGAACTTGCTACTGACTGTCACATGGTGAAAAATTACTAAGTAACATTGTGGTATGCAGTATTCAGAAAAATTATATAAACATGTTCTGTTATTTCTTATAATGTTTATTAAGATTTAATTACTTTATCTTTCAACGGATATCTTGTTTTGTCGTTCAACATAGGGGTAGGGAGAGGGATTGCTAATTTATTATGTTAGCCATTTTCTGGTTAAGCTTAGATGGTAAAGTATCTTATGCTGGCTTACACATATTGATTGAAGCTCTAAACATGATACATTTAATGTCATCTGTTTTAGTTCCTCGGGATTAGCTGCTATACTAATGAAATATTCAAGGAAGAGATTTCCAGTATCTCATTCCCTTCTCTTGCTTTGATCAGAAAAGTTCACTGCATTCAATTCGGAACATAGCAAATGTCTGCTGCGTTCAGTTCTCTGCTCATTCTTCAAATATGCTGGCCTTTGGATCTGCTGATTACAAAATATACTGCTATGACCTGCGCAATCCTAATGTACCTTGGTGTATATTGGCTGGTCACGAGAAGGCTGTCAGTTACGTGAAGTTTGTTGATTCTGGGACACTTGTTTCTGCATCCACTGACAATACATTGAAGCTATGGGATCTCAACAGATCCAGTTCTGCTGGTTTGTCTACGAATGCTTGCACCTTAACCCTAAGCGGACATACAAATGAGAAGGTCTGTAATGATTGCTTAAAGGGAATTTGTTTCTTGTTCTGGTGTGCCGTTTTGGCAATATAATGGAAAGATTTTGGTGTATTTGACATTTTTTTACTACTGCAGAATTTTGTGGGTTTGTCTGTGGCTGATGGATACATAGCATGTGGTTCAGAAAGTAATGAGGTATTTCTTTGCCTTTGTACCTTATGCTTTTTACTTATAGAATTGAACTTGGTATTGGGGGAAGGATGGTATAGCTAATTTTGATTAAAATAGCATTTGTTAATGCTATTTATAGGACTTCCTGACTCATATATACTAGCAGCTGCAGTCACATTTCTGATTGAAACCTATACTTTATATGACTTCCTTCCTTGTCATTGCTTAGGTCTATACTTACTATAAATCTCTGCCTATGCCAATCACCTCGCACAAATTTGGCATGGTTGATCCAATATCTGGGAAAGAAACTGACGACGACAATGGGCAGTTTGTTTCTAGCGTGTGCTGGAAAGGCAAGTCAAATGTAGTTGTTGCCGCCAACTCCACTGGGTGTATTAAAGTGTTGCGCATGGTGTGAGTATCTTCCGCTGTAGAGAAGAGTCATGGCTGCCTTCTGTCCTTCTGAATGTGACGGCTAAATTGTTTAAGCCTCATTCTAAAAGTGAAGAATGTGCGTGATGAAGCTGCATTTTGACACAAGCAGCTATTTGCTAAGCTTATGGAATGAAATTTTCTGGGGCCTGTTTACAGATTGTGGCTGATCTTGATTATAGTACTAACTTCGTACTTTAACCGATACTTGTTACTTTGATTAAGCGCATGGAACGACGGCTTTCTGGGCGCAACGTCAGTCATAGTGAACAGAATGTATATCAGCCTTATAGGAGACTGCACAGATAGGATGTTGTTCATGTTAACTTGAACTCATGGTATGATTGTTATAATTCTTAATCCATCTTTTCTGTTTTTTCTTCTTCTTCTTCTTCTTCCCTCCTCCATATATAATACCTTAATACTTACTGCTAATCGCGTTCCCTATCATTTTCATGCAGTTACTTGCGGCACGGTGCTTCCTGAGGATTTCTTTTCATACTGTACAGTTTGAAGTCTGGACTGTTGATAGGTGCTTGTGAACATTTTTTTTTCCCTGTTTGAACAGTCCTAGGAGTTTAGCATTAGTTTAGCTACTCCACAAACAAAGAAAAAAATAGGCTAAAAGGGGTGGTGGGAGGAGAAGACAGTGAGTGAACTGAAGTTAGATTAGGTAAGAGTATTTAGAGGTTAGCGTACATCCCAATCCCCGAGCACCCCCATTGAATGGGTATTTACGCTCGGTTGTTGTTGTTATTGTTGTTGTTGTTGTTTAAGAGGTTAATGAGAGACGGTGAGTCTGTATAGAGGATGTATGTAGGTAGTCGCATGTTGTTAACTTACAGATACAGTTTTGTAATTAGAGCCTTGTATTAGTAAACTTTGTTCATAAAGCATTGGCCACAGGTGATAATACATTGTGTTTATGAACAAAATTCGGTAACTGTGTATGTAAGACTTTCCATGGTGGCTTCTTAGAGATGTGATCATATCAATTGCTCGTTACATTTTTTCAGTAGATATGTAGTTATGTATCGCATGCCAAAAAAGCTCCCTGAAGGGTGAGGAGTACCCAGATTCTGCTACTGAAGTGTGAGTTTTGGTTGAGCCATGCCATTTTACCTTCAAAAATATGAGTGGATTACCCATATTGCAGAGCCTCAGTTTGAGAATTCACACTTCAGTTCACACTTCACACCCAAAATATTTTACCTTCAAAAATATGAGTGGATTACCCATATTGCATTAGTTCACACTTCACACCCAAAAACAACAAATGCCAGTTTACCATATTTTTTTTCCATATTGAGTTTTAAACATATCACCTTATTCATGAAAGTTAGTCAATTGCTAGCATTTTATCCTTCAACTTCCCTCCACACTCATTCTACAAGAAATCGGTTCTCAAAAAAAGAAAGGGATCATCAGATCATGGGTCAAGGAGGTGGACTGGGATCGATACTTATTAATCTCATTCTTTAAAGTTTGTTTAAAAAACAAACAATACTTGAAAATTTTTCAGGTGATATTTAGGATAATGGAGAAAGACATTCAAGGTTTAATGACAACAGCTAGAACAACAACAGTAATTAGCTTAGTCTTATGGTGTTTTGTTCGTAGGTTAAATTGAACAAAAACAAAAACAATATAGACAAGCACGGTCAGTAGTCAGAGCCAAGTTTTGGTGACCCAAACGGGCAAACAAAAAAAAAAACAAGTAAATCAAAAAAATTAAAAAACTATCAGTCATCTCTTTATTCTCCACTGTCCTGAAAGAGAAATAACTCGAAACACTTTTCACTCACTCGACAGTCAGTCCAGTCCCAGATCTTCCCTTCCCTATATCAAAGTCCCCTCTACACAACAGACCCAAATAACTCGCGTAGGATCACACAGTACTACTAGTATCTCATTCAAGCCACCATCATATATATATTGTTTTTGTTTTAGCTGAAAAAGAGAGAGAAAGGAATGCAGTGGTACTTCGTAGCTGCTCTTCTCACCATCCTCACTAGCTCCCAGGTCTGTTTTCCCTTTTTCTTTTGTGGGTTTCCTTTCTTTAGCTTTTATTCTCTACGTAAAATGTACATTATTCATTCATTCATTCATTTGATCCCTTTGTCATTATTAGTTTTTATAACCCTTTCTGGGTATGTAATAGCAGCATTTGATTTCGGAAATTCTCTTTCATTTTTTCTCATATGATCAAAATGGAACATACCCATCATGAGATTTTATAGATAAATATTGATTTGAGGAAATTTACAAATTTTGTTTACCCTTTGTGGGAAAATAAGCATATTCACAGGCTTATAAGTTGTATATGTTAAAAGAAAGGTTCTTTTTTTATTGTTATTATATTGAGAAACCAGGCTCATCTTGATTTTGAGGTTTGCCTCTTATTTTTGCTTAGAAATAAAAAGTTAAAGTTTCGTTCTTTGTAGTGTATTGATTCTTTGTCTTGTGGCTTTCTGATGAGAACACTTTGTTAAAATGTTGTGAGGCATGAATGTTAATGGTGGAGAGTAGTATGAGAGGAAGTCACTGGAACTTTAAAACTAGGCGGCATACGGTGAGTTGTGATGTCGTCGAGGTTATGTAGTAAGTGGGATAAGTGAGATTATGATCTTTTTAGACTTGTATTTTGGACAGTTGTATGGTCAATTGATGACCGAATCCGGAATTAGCACTGCTCCATACTGATTGACTCCGTAATTGCCTTCGTATGATTATTGTGAAGCTACCGCCTTGTTAGATGAGTTAAGATTCTGTAACAGGAGTGGGTTTTTGGTGCTCCCATTAGGTTTGTATTCTTGTAACGGGCTTTCTGTAGTGTAAAAGAAATTTCTAGTGTTTGGTAGAATAGTGAGTGGTCAACCAATATAATTGAATCAACTCATGTTTGGTGGTTCAACCCTTCATCCCTCACAAGGTGGTTTCCGTTTATCAAATGATTTCATTCTTCTTCTCTGTGATTCAATTAGGTTTTATCTGAGGATTCGTCACATCCTATCTTTTTGTGATAGTTCACAAGAACTTGACATGCTAATTGAGATGTGTCATTTTGAAATTGATTGTCTTAAATATCTTTGGTGATTTTATCAGGGCATTTTGACTACTTTATCTCAGAGTAATGGTGGGTACAAGTATGACTACGCAACCATTCCATTTCTTGCCGAGATTTTCAAGGTACTTATTTATCTTTTACTATCTTCAAGGTTGAAACTTTGTATTCATGTTGCGTCAGTGAAGTTTAACCATGTTGGCTACTTTCTGTTGCGATTACTGTGAACGTAGTTGGTGGTGTCTGGCATACTTCTCTGGAGAGAAATCCGCTCCACACCTTCTGTGAGGATGACAACTGATTGGAAGACAGTGCGATTGTTTCCAATCCCATCTGTGATATATTTGATTCACAATAATGTTCAGTTTGCTACCCTGACTTATGTGGATACGTCGACTTATCAGATCATGGGAAATCTTAAGATTGTTACGACTGGGATATTGTTCAGGTGCTTTTTACCTTCACTTCTAAGAGTATTTATAGAGGATTTCTATCTGATCAAATATTGGTATCTAATGTGCTATATGCTTGCAAACTTGTTATGTATAGGTTATTCTTGAAAAGAAAGCTGTCACATTTGCAGTGGTTAGCAATCATTTTGTTGGCTGTTGGTACAACCACAAGCCAGGTGATCATCCAACACACACAAGCCTCCTGTTTTTCTGCCATTTAAAATAAGTTTGTCTTATTTTGAACATTTTCATGTGATATAATTCAGATGGGGTCTTTCTGCATTTAAAAACTTCTTATGTGTAAGATGCAGTCTGCTGAAGCTGCCTCTAGTTCAGCTCCATGAGTAGTCTGCTGCAATTTTAGAGTCCGATATCTGCATATTATGGTATATCTCAACAATTACAGGGTGCGTGCTGCCTGCAGCAGTGCAGGCACAATACTTACCCCCACCCCCACCCCACCCAAAAAAAAAAAAGACGAGGGGGTGGGGGTGGGGGTGGATGGATTAGGAGAGATCATGGAATGTTAAGGTTGAAAGTTCTGTAACAGAACTACAGTTTCTACTTGTCCTGTGCAACGGATGTTGTGGTGTTTTTTCACGTAGTATATCTTGGTTAGCCGAGGTGTTAGTCTGAAAGTTCATTCTTCCCCTTTCTCTATGATTTAGGTCAAAGGTTGTGGAGAGCCTTCATGTGATTCTCTATTCTCAGCTCCCATCCAAGGTTATATGCTTGGCATCTTATCAGCTTGTCTCTCAGCATTAGCTGGTGTGTATACTGAATTTCTCATGAAGAAGAACAGTGATAGCCTCTACTGGCAGAATGTTCAGCTATATACGTAGGTACCTCTGGCTACAACTCTTCAAGTTTTCATTAGTGTTACTTTTGTATTGCCGGTGCTGATCTAGGTCCTTTTTCTGAGCCATCTTAAGAACTCAGGCAATAAACTTATTTTTCATGTTTCAGATTTGGTGCACTTTTTAACCTGGCTCGTCTAGTCACAGATGATTTTAGAAATGGGTTTGAAAAAGGACCATGGTGGCAGCGCCTTTTTGACGGCTATAGTATTGTGACCTGGATGGTAGTTTTGAATCTAGGGTCCTCAGGACTGCTTGTGTCCTGGCTAATGAAGTATGCCGACAACATTGTGAAGGTGAGCTTTTCTAGTTTATCTCAGCCAGTTGAGGTTAGGTTTCTCGTTGCTGACTTGGTACTCTGTAGTATAATTGTATGTATCCAGTGTGGGGCAATTCCTTGTGTGCTCGCAACTTGCAAGCTTTTCTTTTAATGCAAATGCTTTTATATGTTGGCTTGAAAGGGATCTGACATCGGTCGACCATTAGACTATCAATTGTATATACTGTAATACGCGCATCCAATGCTAATGCTCATGATGTATATACATTTCAGGTTTATTCCACATCAATGGCTATGTTGCTTACAATGATCTTGTCGGTCTACTTGTTCAACTTCAAGCCAACTGTACAGGTTTGCATCTTCCCATATTATGTGGTTCCTTATCTTGTTTCTGCATTGACAGTGGTATGTGACATCTGTGATCAACTTTCTTCAACCCACCCCCACCCCCCACCCCCAATTAAAATAAAAATGGAAAAGAAAAAAAAGAAGCACATTATAAAAAGAGTTGAACGAAGAAGACACAAAGATCCTTATGGCTATA
>ONZK01004100.1:0-17545 GCA_900322385.1 Pharnaceum exiguum
TTTGCTTAAAACCTTGTGTTGTTCCTCACGAACAACACATGAGAATTCAAATGCTTTTTATTATATCTAAATCGCCTAATAATAACAAGATAATATTAAAACGGGTTTTCCAATTGTGTTCCCTAATAGTATGTATATTATGCGTGCTTAAATAAAATTGGTGGCGGCTCTGTTCATATAGCATTCGCATTCAAACTACCTAGTGGGTAGGTGCACGAGTTTACCTAGTCTAAGTGGATTCATTTCCCTTAGATCGGGGCCCCTGTGCCTACAGTTATACTTGAGTTATATCCCTAAGTAAGTTTAGCACAATACGAATAGGAGGCTCAGACGCCATCTTTCATTTGCTTCATATTATGCTACTTGAAAACTTCCTTTTTTTTGTTTTTCATAAGTTTAAATTTATTATTATCCATGATAATCATACAACTTTATACATATGACATCTATCACAATTAAGGGATAATTTTTTATACTCTTGCAAATGTATATCTGTTATGTCCATTATTATAATTAATGTGTTATAAGTGGTCTTTGCTATTTTATTTTTGTATTTTGGTTAACGTTTTACGTGTACTTACCTTTATATTTATAAAAGGGACAATTACGGTTTTTTTTTTTAGGAATTAAGATTAATTTTGGGAGTCTCCCAAATAAAGCAATTTTTTTAAATAAAAAAGAATAGGAAAGCATCTTATTGTTCTTTTATATTTCTTGCCTTTGGTGTATGGTAGTTGATGAAGAAATACCTAATTATTGTAATTCTTTTTTTCTTTTTTTCAAATATAATTATTGTAATTGTTTCATTTTGAGAAAAAAAATGATGTATTTCTAGGCGCAGTTCCTAGTTTGGGTTGTACCACAATATTATGTATGACATCTTGTTTGAATCTCGAGCAATATGTAACAAATGGATCTTATTTTGTAGCATATTTCATGTTCTTTTTTTTATTTATCACGGCCTCGGGTATTTCTGGAATTAATTTCAGTAGGTGCTCTCCAAGAGGTTTGAACCCAAGACCAGTTGAACAAGTTACAACTTATTTACCAGTGGGCTAACACCTCTTGAATATATTTCATGTTCTTTCAAACTATGTAAACATAACATGTTTTTTACACATTGTATTGAAAGTTACATGCACTTGTTTTTTTTGAGGGAAAGTCACCGCCCGAAAGTGGTAATTAATTCATTTCAAGATAATTGGCAAAGTCAGTACAAGCCAGGTCTTCGATGACCTTCGGCCAATCTTCAAACCAAAAACGATCAACAAAATCTACTGGTTGCATCTTAGCTAGACTATGTGCAACTTTATTTCCACTCCTACGAACATGCTTAAACGAAATAAAATCAAAACTAGATGATAAAGCTAAAATATCTTCAATCACGAAACCTATTGTCGACTTGGGAATTTGGCGCTTCTGTATCTTGGAAATCAAGCCTGCACAATCGGTCTCAACAATCAAGTTCCTGTGGCAGGTGTCTAGAACTAAACGCAGACCGAATAGTAACGCCTTAGCCTCGTTCAACTCAGGTTCCAGGGTGCCCATCTCCTGATGAACCCCAGCAACTACTAGATCTCCCTCAAAATCTCGCACGACGCATCCCCAACCTACACCCCAGTCTCTAATCTCTCCAGCATCAGTGTTCAACTTCCAGACCCCTGGTGGTGGTGGTAACCAATGAGTTTGCATTCGTTCCTGCGGTACGTCTTCCTTAGCTCTGAATTTCCTGTACTCCTCAACCAACTTCCTAGCATTCTCAATGGTTTTGGCTACCTTCTTGTGATCGCCATGTACCGCACTGCACCTAGAGTTCAAACAAGTCCATGCCACTGCAAGGAAACGCCAGGGTCCTCGCATTTCTCACCATCCAATACTCGTCGAAGCCAAGCTCTTGGGGTAAGGCTAGCAGTATCCCATACATTCCTCTCCCATCCACTCGTGAGCCATAAACTCTCCATGAGTGGGCACTCAACTAGAGCATGAAGCGTGGACTCCTCCGCCTTTCCACAAAGATCACACCGCAAGCTAGCATTTTTTATACGCTTAGATATATTCTGTTTGGAGGGGAGTGCTTAATGCAGTAAACGCCACCCAAACATTCGCATTCTGGGTGGAACTTGGAGCTTCCATAGCTGTTTCCACAACGGGTCTTTCGTATCGCTTCCCTCTTCTGCACCAGTCTCTATCTCCTTCCACCAGCGTGCTTGATAGTATGCTGAGCGAACCGTGAACTCTCCTGTGGGCGTATAACACCACATTAGCCAATCATCAGGTGATGAGTGCTTAATTGTGCATATTTTCATTTATTATTATTGGGTATTTTGATTATAATATGTCCCTAAATGAGCTTCTTAAGTTATATTTATATTTTAGGTACATTCTGAGAAGTTTGGTCCAGTTCGAGTTTAAACTGAAAAATTATACAGTTTCGTCGACTCATCTTGCAGAGGCCATATCTCCTTCGTTTGAAGTCGGATGGAGCTGATTCAAGATGTTTTGGAAACCTGGGAGTGTCTCTACAACGTTCATGCTTTGAGTTTGAAGAGATAAGGTCAGGATCATACACTAATTTGCAGCTGAAGTTGGGTCGTCGCAGCTGTTTCAGTGTATGTTACTGACCGATTTTAGCTACGTTTCTTGGGCTCTTGTGGCACGAGTTTACACCAATATTAAATATTCCTCCAAGACTTTTCTATGCTTATGAAGACTATATTATGGGAAGAATACAAGTGCAATTCGAGTGAAGCAAAGAATGGCAATTGGAAGTGATGTGTGCAAATATAGATTCGAAGGCAAATAAGAGGAGATATATTCCCTTGTATTGAGCAAGTGCAGAATGACTAGAAGCACTTTATCACCATCAGCCCACAAGTCAACTCCTGTGGAAAGACCCAAACAAAAACCCTTAACTCGTCTACCCGTAGCCAGCCCCTTCGCTCAACCCTCATTATTAGCTTCTAATCAACCTACCCTTTTACCCAGTAGCTTCCAAGTCAACCTCTGGCTCACCCTTCACCCGTAACCAACAATTAAGAAGACCCTTAACCTGTATCTTCCCACAATCTCTCAACCAACTTCACGTATAAACCTTCCATCGTCAACCCATCAAACCCAGCTCACACACACACCAAATCAGCCAGCCCAACTCACCTAAACCCCAATAAGATAACCCTCTGTCATTTTGCTGTTTGGGCTTGGATGTCCACTTTGTAATCCAAACGGAAGTTAGCTTCTTATTTTTTATTTCAAGACATATATAAGGGGAGCCAACTCTCATATGGGTATGCCCTAATTAGTTTTAGTTTAGTTTAATTCTCTCTTTAGTTTAGTTTAGGGCTTATTGGTTTGTTAATTTCAGTCACAAATTACTAGTTAAATTCAGTTTTCAATTTAGTTTTTTGTTCTTTGATTGATAATTATTACTGCAAAATAGTTTAGTCCTTGCATGAATTTTACTTCAAGCCTAGTTAGTTGTATAGTACTTATTCTGTTGATTTTCTCCTAATAGTTCAATTATATTTTCAGCTTTTAATTTTCAGTTTTATGGAGCTCTTTAATTTGTGTGTTTGGAAAGTTTCTGTCCTTTCCAATTCTGTCAAGACGTTAGTTCAGTTTGCAGTTTCATAATAGCAACTTTTCGGGTTTAGTTAGATCATGATTAATTTAGGAAGTTGTCTATTTTTCATTGTTTATGGTCATGTTTAGTTGCTGTTAGTTCATGTCTGCGTTTAGTTATTGTTAGTTTCGTTAGCTGTTAGTCGTTATTGTTAGCCGTTAGTCGCAAGTCGCTAGTCGTTTTAGGAGATGTCCTAGTTCACTTCAGTTTAGTTTAGTTTTTGCCTCAAATTTTCCATCGTTTGTCTTCGTGGGATCGACCTCTACTTACCTAGGCTACAGTTTAGTTAGTAGTGTTTTTATTTGTGGGCCCCGACCACCCAACAAAACGGCGCCGCTGCCGGGGATGAGCGGTTTGGTTAGTTTGAGTCACTGTTATGTTTAGTTCGGCTAGTTTCTATTTTAGCAATTTTTTGTTTAGGAATTTTTCGGTTATTTTGTTTTCAGTTTCTTGACTACTTTTCATTTCCGTTGTAGTCTCTGAGTTTTTTTTTATAATCTTTGTGTGTTTTCTTGCCCCTTAGATGTTCACATCTAATTTCTTTGTTTAGAGTCATAGTTACAGATTACATTTTTTTTTTTTTACTTTTAGTCTGATTTTCTTTAATTTGTTTCTTATGTGATTATGTGTAGTTTAGTTAGTGTTCTTAGGCATAGAAAATTTCATGGTCATATTTTTGTTTCGTTTTGGTTAACGATTCTCCTAAAAAAAAAGTCTAGTTGTTAGCTTCGTCAAATTGTCCAAAGTATATGGTCGGTTTTCTTTCTTACGTGTTTTTTCATTGTTAGTTCAAACTGCATTAGTTTTTTGTGATTTTTGACATTACTTCCTATACTAGTGTTCAAATTCTTTTTCTTTAAATTCATAGTAAACAAAAAAAAAACTCTTCTTTTTAAAAAAATGTCAGGGTTCTTTCAGTTTGAATATGAGTCATTTGGGGAATACTTTTATCGATTTCTTGATCTACTGTCTGAGTACCCCAACCATGATTTGCAAATTTGGGAACTTTGCCAAGTTATTTACAAGAGTCTTAAGACTAGTTCACGGGCGATGATGGACTACAATTTTCCTAATGGATTTTCTGAACTAGAGGGAGAAGAGGCTTGGAGATGGCTAGACTATTTGGCTAGAAAAGATATGACACGAACTAATGTCATGCCTAGGTTTTCAACCCCCCACGTAGAACCATTTCAATTCCCTTACATGGCTTCTCACCCTTGTTCTTATTGTCAATCTTATGAACATCAAGTCCATTGTTGTCCGTATATGCAACATGAGAGTGCTAATGTGCCAATATTAGGTGATTATAGACCTAGTTACCATCCTAACGATTGTGTCCAGTATGACTATTCTAGCAACCTTGGTCTGCCTTGCTCTGATTTAACTCCAGATCAACTTGCAAGGTTAGAGAATATGGAAAAAACTTTAAAGAATATGTCTAGCGTATTAGAAAACTTGACAAATGATATGTCTAGTGTTGAGTCTCAGTCTACTACAGATTGTAATGCTTATTCACAAAAGTTAAATAGTGAGTCTGATCTTGCAGATAACTTGTCGGTAGAGGCAGTAGAAGTTGCAGACATTAGTGTTGAGCCTAAGCATTCTGCCCATAATCATAGTTACGAGACAACTAAGTATATGTGTCTCTTCTGCAACTGTTCAGGTCATAGTACTATCTCGTGTCCAGTTTATCAGAATAAATATTTGTTGGCTGAGTCTAATGTTAAAGCTGAATTCTCTTATTCTCTTTATCATAATGCTTTGTCAGTTCCAAAAATAAAGTCTAGGGAGTATAATACTTTTTGTCACCAATCAGATGATGGTGGTTTCGATTGTACTTCTATGATTACTAAAAATGCGATAGAAGTTGATGTGGGTACTGGCTGTTTTGACCATGAGTCTGTAGTCGAGTCTCCGAGCACTGAATGTGGCGAATGTGTTTCTTATTTGAAAACTGGGGGTGATAATAGAGTTGAGTCTCAGAGTTTCACTTGTTTTGAGGAGCTGATTTTGACTAGCAGTCTTAGGGAGGAAAATAGTGACAATGATTCTGATGTTGCACCTATACTCTCACACTCTTTCTCCGATTTGATTCTCTTTAGTTCACTGTACATTTTGCAGGAAGCAGTCCCATTGCAAAATGGTCTCGAGGTCTTTAAAGGAGAGGGCGATATATTAAAAATTGATCTTGGGCATAATGAGTATGAGAGAGCGAGCTCTTATCTAAAGGAAGAAGCAACTCACATACAACATGTCCGATCTTAGAATGGATGCACAGAATCCACAGCTATGGATATTGAATCCGCCCTGGAAGCGAGTTCGCGCGAAAGTGGGGCAAAAATGCCATATCAATAGATGGCTCGATGGATTGGGAAATGGTATGGACGGTAATCGAACAACTGGAATTCTTCCGCATAAACGGCCAGCACGAGGAGGTTATGACTGATGGGTTTATATACGAGGGCCATAGTACTTTAGAGTGTGACCCTTTACCTGGTGATGGTTATAATGTGGATATCATACCGAATTTTCCTCTTGTAGTTTCTCACTCGTCCCTTCCCTTTAGTCATGCGCATATGTTTATCGATTCACTACCTGGTATGGTACCTCTCTGTCATAGTTCCCTAAAGATCATAGTTGGTCCTACAATTTTTGCAAGGTGTTCAGAATAATCTAATATGTTTTTTGTTACTTCTAACAAAAAATATCTATATCAGAGTTTAAAATGTTGACGTGTCTGCAGTTTCAGTTTCATTATAATTGCGCTCAACACTCTGATAAGTTTAGAAGGGCACTAAATCGGATTCTGTTGCTACATGAACATAGTGATTCTATTACCTATTGTTATGTGTTTCATCTTGTTCATACATGCTTTCATATAGATTAAAAGCGTACGAAAAGCCAAAGTTTTGTTCTCATGCGTTGTCATGTTTTTTCTGTTATTTGGGTTTGCTCTTACACTCATTTTTCTAAAATGTTCTCACAGGCCTATGATAAAATGATGCGATCTTTAGCTTGTAATTTGACAAATAGCCCACTTGTTTTGGTGTTTGATATTTCAGAATGGTTATGCAATACGTCTTACTCTTTAGCTGATGAAGTTAGCTTTCACAATGTCGTAGAGATTAAGAAGGGGAAGAATGTGTTAGATATTAATCCAGAAGATGTTCTGATCATGGCTCTTGGTGCTTCGGAGGAGAATGAATTTGAGGAGACTATTTTTAAAAAGCTTAGTTTCTTTTCATCTAATTCTATTAACTTGGTGCAGGACAATGAGAGTAACATTTGCTCTTATAAGGATGCTGGACCTGATTTGATAGACAATACTCAGCCACTTATAATCTCCCTTACTGTGTCTCCATATTTGTTATGTGTGCATGTTCCTATGCATGCTCTCAGTAATTCAGTTTCTGTTATATTGTTACTCTATAACTCGCTGAAAATGGATACAAATCGGGAATTTTGTCGTGACAGTTTTGAGGGAATGTTAGACTGTTATGAGGAATTTAATTTGAGGGTGTTACCTTGCTGTTATCAAATTCATATTATAAAATTTCAGTTGTCTAATGATTATGCCCAACACTTCGATATGTTAAAAAGAGCTCTTCATTTAATTGCGCAACATAATGAGTTAGCTGAATTAGTTGTGGATTCTTATAATTGTTTTGAGGACAGTGATGATCGGAAGTTGATTGTGAGCTTCTTAGCCTTTTATACATGGTTGAGGTTGTACTCGTACATCAATTACTTTACATTTTATTTTGCACTTACTCCCTTGTCAGAGCCCGCGACTAACTTTGTTACAGAATATGAACTGACAAAGGACCTAAAAATAAAGCTTTTCTGTAATGTGATTCCTGCAGGGTGTTCGGACAAGTTCTCTTTCGATCCTTACAGATTTTATGATATGCTTTGTTGCTACTCACATTACTATGACCCATTACAGTTGTCTGAAGATTGGAGTCGAAGTTTTGATAAGCTAAAAAGGGCTCTAAATTGGATGTCTTATGCACCCGAACCTTTGATCTCAGAATTGAATTCTTATTTTTCTAGGACCACTGTGAAGAAAAAAAAGAAAACTTTACCAGCTTGTTATCTGTTTTCTCTGTTTTTATTGATTTGCGCTTACACTAACTTTTCTGAAATGTTTTCACAGACATTTGACAAGCTTTTGCGGTCCTTGACGATGCTTACAATCCACGTGTGTGTCGTCTGAGTGATACTGAAAAAAAAATCACAAAATTACTTCATTGATATTCTATAAGACATTGGCTTGGTCGCATCTTAGCGTTCAACCTGTTACCACATTCCTTATGTCTAGCCAAAGACGATATTAAAGAATGGCGCTTATTGGGAGGCAACCCAATCCACTTTCCCTTTCATTGAGATTTTTTATCTATTTCTATTTCAGTTTTTTTAATTATTATTAAAATAAAAAAAACTGCATATCTCTTCCCTCACTTCCGCTCACTTGTTCTAGGATCGGCATGTTAGTTTTGCAAAATGATGGGAGAATTCGGAAGTTGGCCGAAGTGCAATATATTCCGAAGATTATGCGTAATCTCATCTCACTTGGAAGGTTAGACAACTTAGGATGTGAGTTGCATGCTAAAGGAGGTTACTTGAAGATCACAAGGAAAGAAAAGGTGATACTTAGAGCAATGAAGAACAGTAGGAATCTCTATGTACTTGAAGGAAGAAGTACTAAAGGGGATTCAGTTGGAGGGGAGGCATCGCGGAATGATGGGCGATGCACAACTCAAGCTCAGTGAAGCAGAATGAAGGCACAATGGGGCTTGAGGGGAGGATTTTTAGGACAAGCCCAATTGTGTAAAGAAAAGAATATTTGGTAGAAGCTACAAGAATAAATAATAGGAAAAGGAAAGTTTCCTAATAGTAAAAGTAAAAGTAAATTAGGAAAAAAGTAAAGTTTGTTTCCTAGTTTATTTAGGTTACTTTTTTGTAATTAGGAAATTAGAGTCCTAGTAGGTTTATTTCTTGTTCACCAAGTATTATGAAACTACTAGCCTATATATAGAGGGGTACGCTTGTAGAATTGTATAGTGGAAATATTGTGGAGAAACACCAGTCAGTTTGGAGTTGGTGTAACACAATATTCTAGAGAGAGCTTTAGGAGTTAGGTGAGAATATTTTGAGAGAGGAGATTGTATTACTTGGAAAGTTTTGGAAGTAATAAAACTCAAAGTTCCACATATCATTATCTCTTGATCTTGCTTTGATTGGTAATTACTTTTCCCTAGTAGGCTCAAACTATTGTTAGTAAGAACAAAAAAGATGCTTCTCTCTCTTCTTTCTCTCTCTAAAATTCTCTCTGGCGATTTCTAATTGCCCGCAATGGCAAGGAGAGGACGAGGCAGAGGAAGAGGGCGAGGACGAAGCATAATCCCACAACAAACACCACAACAAACACCTAATCAAACAGAAAACAACCATAATCATGGGGATCAATCTAGATCAAACAATCACACTAGATCTGATTCCAATGAAAGAAACTCTCATGTTCCTAACACGATTGATGCCAGACATATCAGACCCATTGAAGAGATTCAAGGCGTGCGTCCTTTTCAGCTGGATAACTTGACTACTCCTCCTATGAAAAAGAATCATACGACGGAGAGTATCACCCCAAATGAATGTGAGATGCAGAATGAAACTCAGGTACCTGTGTCTACTAGGCAATGGAGTTCATTATTAAGGCTAATGATGAAGATGATGATTCGCTTGAGTATATCCCTAATGAGGGGAATATTAAAATATCTCATGATGATACTAAATCTGAAATTGAATATTGGACACCCAGCATTGTCTGTCATGTTTTAGGTTCAAACCCCCGTTTACACGTGATTGATGGGTTCCTAGGGAGAATCTGGGCAAAATATAACATTGATAAGATTGGATCTCTAGCAAAAGGCGTTTTCATTGTGAGATTCTGCTCAATTGAAGGTAAAAACATGGCACTGAATTCTGGGTTGCCTTTGTTTGATAAAAAGCCTGTGATCATTAAGGCATGGTCTCTTGAGATTAATATAGAGGAGCTTTCTGTTGATACTGTTCCATTTTGGATTCAATTTCCTGGATTGGATATTAAGTATTGGGGGAAGCCAAGTTTATCAAAACTGGCTAGTCAATTGGGAAAACCAATAAAAGTTGACAAAGCCACGGTGAGTAGAGAAAAATTGAGTTTCCCAAGAGTGTTGGTTTAGATGAAGATAGCTGAAGAGGTACTTAAGTTCATTGGGTTTGAAAATGAAAATGGTGGTTTATGTAGACAAAATATTTTGTATGAGTGGAAGCCTGTGAAGTGTTCATCATGTTCCATGTATGGTCATAGTGCGAGTGATTGTTTGAGGAAGAAGGAAAAACAGAAAGTGACACATCAGAATCAAGCTGAAGATGTAAATACAGTTGAGACTCAAGAGAATGCTCCTGATATTGATATTAGTAGAATGCATGACAAAGAGGCTCCTGTAACTGCCCAGCAAGATACCAGAAATGTTATACCCCCAAGTGTACCTGTAGAGGTGAATGGAGTGAATGCTTCTATCAGGAACAATGTGATGAATCATATTGTTCATCAAAACTCTTTCTCAGCACTTGAAGCAGTTCATACAGATGTTGCTTTGGGATCTCTTGGTTTTGTCTCTGTGGCTACTGACACTAGTAGCTTAAAAGAGAAAAACATTGCTGCAGGTGAGATGAATTCTCACAATTAGGTACGTCCATTGCATTTAAATGGATAACATATTAATATGGAATATTAGAGGGTTTAATAACCCTAATAACCAGAAGGATGTTTTATCCTTAATAAAAAGTCAAAATATTGGCCTGTTTGCTATTTTGGAAACAAAAATCAAGCAAAAAAATTGTGGTAACTTTTGTTCTATTCTTAGTGAGTGGTCATTAGCTACAAACTTCCACACACATCCAAATGGCAGAATATGTATAGCATGGAACCCTGCTATATATATTATAGATATTAAATCCATTTCCCCTCAACTCATGTTGTCATAGCTACACATAGTGCTTCTGGCAAAAGTTTCAAACTGTGTGTAGTGTATGCTTTTAATGATCATTTAGAAAGAAGCAGTCTATGGGATGAGTTAATGAGTATCAGTGGTATGAAACCTAAATCTCTATTGATTGCTGGTGATTTCAATAATGTTCTGAAAATGAATGAGAGAGTGGGATCAAAAGTGACTTGGGCAGAAATCAAAGATATGAAGCAATGTGTTGATTACTGTGAAGTCAGTGATATGCCTAGTAATGGAGCTTTTTTCACCTGGTGTAATAAGCAGAGTGGAGAGGATAGAGCTTATAGCAAAATAGACAGAGCATTGATAAATGAAGAGGTTATTAACTGTTTTCCTCTCTCTCAATCCACTTTTTTACCTGAAAGCTACTTTGATCACTGCCCTATCTTGATTTCTCTATTCTCTGATGCTAAATATAAAAGTAAACCTTTTAGATACTATAATATGTGGTGCCTATCTGATGATTATCATAAAAGAGTGGCATTGGCATGGAATAGAAATGTGACAGGAACTGCAACGTTTAAACTGGTGACAAAGCAGAAAAGGCTGAAACCTGTATTCTTATTACTGAATAAGGAGAAATTCAGTGATATTGAAAAACAAGTTTTGAAAGCAAGGGAAGATTTACTAGATTTCCAGAAGAAGCTACAGAATAGACCTACTGATATTGGTCTTATTGATGAAGAAATTGCTCTCTCTAAGCAATATCTGTTACTGAATAAAGCCTGTGTGAGCTTTCTACATCAGAAAGCCAAAGCCCTGTGGTTAAAAGATGGTGATCAGAACACTTCTTTTTACCACTCTTGCATAAGAAAGAGAAATTATAGAAATAGAATTTGTGCTATCATGGATGATAAGGGAGCCCTTTGTAGCTCAAATGATGATATTAAACAGGCTTTCTTGTCTTTTTATGTTAAGTTACTTGGTTCACCAGTAACTCATAGACAACATGTAAACAGCTCTGTGGTTAGAAGAGGCCCTGTTCTGAATGTAGTACAAAGAGAAGAATTATGTGCACCTTTTTCTTCTACTGATGTCAAAGATGCTATTTTCTCCATCCCCAATGCAAAAGCACCTGGCCCTGATGGTTATTCTAGCAAATTCTATAAAGACAACTGGGAGCTCATTGGACCTGAGTTATGTGATGCAATTCTTGATTTTTTCAAGCATGGGAAATTGTTAAAAGAGGTCAACTGTTCTACTCTTACCCTCATTCCCAAAATAGCACAACCTAAAGCTGTGAGTGATTTCAGTTACAGCGCTTTATAAGTGTATCTCTAAAATGTTATGCAAAAGAATGAAGTGTGTTCTTAACTCAATCATCTCTCCTTCGCAAAGTGCATTTGTTGAGGGAAGGCAGATAGTACACTATGTTTTGATTTGTCAAGACCTTGTCAAACACTTCAATAGGAAAGCTTTCTCTCCACAAGATTTTATCAAAATTGACCTTAAAAAAGCATATGATTCAGTTGTATGGGATTTTGTTGAAGAAATGTTGATAGCTTTGCAATTTCCTTGGAAATTTACAAACTGGATAATGGTTTGTCTCATAAGCCCTTCTTATTCCTTGATGTTGAATGGGGAATTGTTTGGCTTCTTTCAAGGGAAAAGGGGATTAAGACAGGGGGATCCAATTTCCCCTTTACTTTTTGTGATAGCTATGGAGTATCTCACAAGAATACTCACTGTTGTGTCCAATGAAAAACAGTTTGAATATTTCCCAAGATGCAAAGATTTGTCTCTCACTCACTTATGTTTTGCTGATGACTTGGTGATGTTTTGTAAGGGTGAATATAAATCTATCTACTTGTTGTTGAGTGGATTTGAAGCATTTTCTGTGGCCTCTGGGTTACAAGCAATCCAGAGGAAAATCTGCAATTTACTTCTGTAACATGCATTCTGTTGAAAAAAGAAGAGTTTTGGATGTATCAGGCTTTAAAGAAGAATTTTTGCCATTCAAATATCTTGGGGTGCCTATTGTTTCTGGAAGGCTTTCTATTCATGATAGTGAATGTCTTGCTGAGAAAATTGTAATGAGAATCAACTCATGGGGTTCTAAAAATCTGTCATACAGTGGCAGACTTGTTCTAATCAACTCTGTACTTATGTCTCTCTTTACATATTGGTGCTTCATTTTTTTAATCCTCAAGGCTGTGATGAGAAGAATTATCAGTGTATGTAGAGCCTTCTTATGGGAAGGAAAAACAAATGCTGGAAGAATCCCTCTCATTAGTTGGGAAACTATCTGCAGATCAAAAAAACAGGGGGGATTGGGGGTGAGAGACTGTATTGTGTGGAATGTAGCTGCAGTTGGGAAGTTGTTATGGAATTTAGCTCAAAAACAAGATGTTTTGTGGGTTAAATGGGTTAATCATGTCTACTTGAAAGGGGATGATTTATGGTCTTATACTCCTAGTCAGGACACTAGCTGGTCTTGGAGGAAACTGTGTTCTGTTAAAGAAAAATTGAAACCTGGATTTGTTGGTGATGAGTGGCAACATTGTGTGAGCAAATGCTACACAATCAAAAGTGCATATGAGTGGCTCATTCTTCAGCATGGGAAGGTTATGTGGTACAGATGGATTTGGAATGCTACTACTGTACCAAAGTTCTCTTTTATCTGCTGGCTTTTTCTACACAAGATTGCAAACCAAGGAGAGACTTCTGCAGTATGGTGTAACTAATGATGATCAATGTCCATTGTGCTCGAACAATACTGAAACACATGAGCATTTATTCTTTGAATGCCCTTACAGTTTGATCTGTTTGAAGATGTGGAAGAACAAGTACCAGATAAGGTGTCAAGCCACTGATGCTACTACTATCTGGAAATTCATCAGTAGAAGCTCAAGATTTCTGAAACTGAAAAGAAGGTGGCTGCAGGCTAGCCTTTCTTCACTTGTCTATCATCTGTGGATGGCTAGAAATGAGGTGGTGTGGGAAAAAAGAATGTGTATGCCTTCTAGATTGGTAGAAAATGTCCATTTCATTGCATTTAGTCGGTTTTGTAATGTTATAAAGCCAAAGGATAGATTGATAGTCAGTAAATGGCTATAAATTTTTTAAGTTTCGTTTAATGACTTAAGGGCTTGAGGGAGCCCTTCCTAGAAGGTACCCTTCTCCCCTTAAGTTTTGTAATGGATTAACTTCATTGGATTGTTTTTGGGAATATATTACTTATTTTACCAAAAAAAAAAACTATTGTTAGTAGACCCATATTTCCTAACACCACCAGATTCCTTCAAGCATGGGCTTAACAGTACGACGACAATTGAAGCACAATTATAATGCGCATCTAATATTAATTAAATAACTCTTTATCATTAACTCTATATGTTGAAGAAGACTACGTGGTGGACGATCGATCCCTTCGACTCCCAACTTCAAATGTTGATACATTCTAGTTGCATTGCTTTGTTTAGCACTCTCTATGGTCGGGAAGATCTAAACTAAAACTGAACTGATTTTGAAAAAAAACTCAATAAAACTGTAAGATGCTGAATTGAATCGAAAAAAACTAAATGCAGTTAAAATTATAATTAAAACTGAACTGAACTGAAAAAAACTAAACTAAACTGAAAAAAACTGAACTGAACTGAAGAATTGAACCAAAAAAAACTGAAGTGAAACAAACTGAACTGGAGTACTGAGATGAACGCTCCCGATAATATGCATTGACTTTATTTTTTAAGGATTTTATCATTTAACCGTTTCTCTTTAATGCAAAAGCGGTTGATCACTAATCCAACAACCTGCAACATAAATCAATACTATATATCAACAATTATGAAGTGAAGATTACAGGAAAATATTTCTTGAGAAAAATAATTGGATGATAGTCAATAAGCAAAAGCACTCAACATCAGATCGCATATAATGATCTACGTTTTTTTTTTGAACTACATATAGTGCCTTGCAATGTTACTGGTTTCTTATAGTTTACTAAATGATATTAAACTTTCAGATAGTGAAAATTTTATCTATCATCATTATAAAAATCATCATATCCACATAGTCAAACTAAACCTACTATTGTTATCCGTTTGATAATCTTGTCCATCGTTCTTTAAATTGATATATATCGGCTAACAATATATGAGAAGCCTTTTCAGACTCACAAATTATCCTCCATCTCATGTTATTTGTTTGCTTAGGCTCTGGTGACTAACGAAAATGTGACAACAGGAATTGATGCGAACACAGGACATGAGTAGAACATTATACTGTATCATACAGAGGAACGTAGAATGCAAGAGGCTCAACTTACTCCATAACCAAGTAGACGTTATTTGCATCCTCAAAAGCTTCATAAAATTTAAGCATGTACTGGTTCCCAGATACGCACATCTTCAATTGCAATTGCTGAAGTCATCTGTACAACAGTCCACACCCTATGAAGCCGTGGATCATTGTGTAAGCAAGACATTCACCCATTGCATTGTGCTATTCACTCAGCCTCTTCTGTCATAAGAACCAAAATAAATGAGATCATACACAATGCAAACTACAACAACAACAACAACAACAACAACAAACCCAGTTATCCCATCCAAGATAGGGTACTGAGGGAGCCTGATGTACGCAGCCTTACTCCGATTTGAAAAATCGGGAGACTGTTTCCAGAATGACCCACTTAGTACCTTTGTGAGCACCGCTTTGTACCTGTAATGAAGCAAAAATCGTTACAACATTAAAACATTTGTACCTACAAGGAGAAATCGTTAGATACCAAATATACCAATAAAACATTTGGACCTGCAGTGAAAAACGTTAGTAACCAACATAACCACAAAGATATAAAGTCGCGTATACCTGCCAAGTCCCCTGAAACGCATAAGTAAAGCACCTGTATAAGTGCGAACACAATATTCACAGCAGAAATACTAGGCTCACCAAGTCCTAACATGCTAACACTATACCCTAATCCTATGAAACTTTATTAAGAGATCGATCACTTAGATTGGAAAAGAATGTAAAAAAAACTAAACAAATCAACGAAAAAAACACAACATCCTGAAAAAACAACAAACATCAAAATGAAACCAACTTATTTAGTTGAGTCAGTACCTCGACATCATCCATATTTTGTAAGCTGCTTCAATGGAATGAAAAATGGAATGAATGCTTTAATGGAAAGAATAATGGAATGCATGACTTTTGGGGTGCCATTATGCTATGGGGCAAGTAATAGGAGTTGTAAGAGAGACTAACTAAATTGCTTATGAATATGCGATGCAGTGTTGCAGGCAGTTTGATATGCTGCCCCCTCTTATATAGTGTTTAATACACAAACCCTAGTTACATGATCAATCTCTGTTAGCAGCTATGAGCTACCTATTCTCCTTCTCATTCAAAGTTTGATAAAAAAAATTTTATAAATTTTGAATTTCGGCAGAATATGATAAAAAGATGCTAATATGGACATTTCAAATGTGATCATTGAGCCCGAAGTTTTTTTTCTAAGCTGTCCATACTCTCTTACTATTTTGGAAAGAAAAATTGGTCTTCTCTTCAGATTGTTGTTTTGGAAAGAAGAATTCGTTTTACTTTATTAGGTGGCTTTACAACCAATAGTATTAATACACGTATTATTTTTGGGGGTTGCTAAATACAACAACCCAAAATTGATAAATGTAACAACCCTTTTAAAAAAATAAGAAATTGACTATTTTACCCTTATCCCCAAATTAAAAACAAACACCCTCTCTCATCCCTCTCCCAAATTAAAACTGACTAGTCTGATACTATTCAATCTCCAAGGAAGGAACACCGCTGAGTAGTTGTATCACAAGTTAAAGAAGGAGCTTCCTAAACTCCTCCATTTCAACCATCCTACTTATCAAAGAAAGGTTAGCATCAATACATTATACAGCCCCCTCACACTCTCCTCTCCCTTTCACTTATCACGTTAGCCCCGCCCCATATCTCCCACACCCCTTTATTTTCTCCTCTCCTCCACCATTCAAATCAAATTAAGCACAACCTCCACCAACCGCACAATCCTAATTGTCGTCAATGAAGATGCTAACCATCATCTATTTAGTAAGTCGAGAGTTCATTTGGGATTGGTATTGAACTCTCGACTTGGAAGGTCGAGAGTTCAGTATGACTGAACTCGACTTGGAAGGTCGAGAGTTCACTATGACTGAACTCTCGACCTTGCAAGTCGAGAGTTCAAATCTGACTGAACTCTCGACCTTCCAAGTCGAGAGTTCAATCCCAAATGAAATTTCGACTTGCAAGGTCGAGGAGAAGATCGAGGAGATCATTGAGTACCCATAACCCTTCATAGCTCCCCTTCGCCCGCAAACCAAAATAAAGTATTACCATTGTTGAAATCTTTACATAGAATGGGAAAAATTGATTAAGCATATTACCTAATTGACTTGGGGGAGAGAGAGAGATAGAGAGTAGAGGTGGCTGCTGATGGTGTTCTTTGAAGGCGCGGCACGATGATGACGATGGTAAGTTGCGGTAAATTGGTTTGGTTGTGATGTCGGTGTGTCAGAGTGAAATGTGAGGAGATGAGAATGAAAGAAAGGTGAACAAGAAGACATATATCTTGAGATTGAGGGAGAGGAGAGAGAGTGAGGGCAAGTTGTTTTAATTTGGGATAAGGGTAGTATAGTCAGTCTATATATTTTTTTTAAAGGGTTGTTACATTTATCAATTTTGGGTTGTATTTAATAGTTATGTTAGTTTTTCCTATTAAAGGGGTAAGAAGCTAATATTTTCTCTCTCACCGTTACTCTCTTATTTTTTTTTTTTTTGGTCAATAAAATTTCATTTCATTTCACCAAAAAGACCATGAAGTACAAAGTTGACAATTTTGACTCTAGTCAACTCTCTCAAAAACTACATTACACATACTTTC